>JAODKM010000042.1:13829808-13840356 GCA_026780845.1 Petrocephalus sullivani
GGGGGGGGGGGGCGTGGGGCGGGGGGGGGGGGAGGGGGGGGGGGGGGGGCCCATGGGAGAGGACATGGGCTGCTGTAAAGCAAAGGGCTTCCCCTGCTGCAGCGCGACCGCCCCGCCGTCCTCAGCCGTTTCTCCCCGTGAAAATGAAATGGTTGCCAAACCCCGTTCTCTGCTTTTAATGCATACTGCAGAATTTCTAATCGCCGGTGTTGTGTAACGCGGCTCCTGGGGAGGGAGACAGCAGAAGCGCGGCGGTCATACACATTAAATGGTTATAATATGCAGGTACCACTGACTGTAAGGCACCCCCCAGCAATTATTGGACAATACATTTTATTCGTTGTATTATATTATACATTATATTTGTTATATTGTTAAATCTGACAAATGCATACTTATTAATGGTGCTTCTATAGGAATTAGTGATGAGATAACGTTTAAATCAAAATGGTTCCGATCGAGCCCAAAATTAAAAAAAAAAAATACAAAAAAATGCCCTTCATGCAATAACCATCGACTTCCCTTTTTATCAATCTTGTTCTGTTCTATGGTGATGTATTAACCCCCCTGGCTTTTACCTAGAGCCCCGTCCTGTTTGCGCCTTCTGTCGTTAAAAGACGAGATGTGTTTGCTGCATCGTTTTATTTTTTCCGCATTTTCTCGTTTATTTCTGCTATGTGCTGGCGGGCCTGGTGTCTCGAATGAACGCGATTTCTCCAACTCTCTCCCCCCTTCGTGATCGCCATCTAACGCGAAGCGATCCGGGAAAAACCTCCCCGCTGCTTGTTCGTGAGCGCAGGGCTAAAAATAGGCGCGGAATCCCCGCATCAGCGGAGCCGGAGAACATGGCAAGGTCACGGCGCTCCGGAGACTCGCTCCTGCTCGCCCGTCTGTTAGCTCTCGCTGGCGAGATTAAAACCCACGCTGCTTTCCCAAGCAAAATAACCCTGCTTCTTTGTAAACTTACGGCGGAGGAACAGAAACCGTTCTTTATATTAATATGCATTTAAAAATGCATGTATTGTGTTTACAGAGTAAGCAAAAATGAATTGGATTTTTATTGAAAACTGTACCTCCAATGAAGCGCCATTTATTGCCAAATGCGCAGTATGTGTTTAGCGGCAGTGTTCGGTGTCAGAAGCCGCCTGCTTTGGGGGGAGATGCGGCTGCAGACGGCGTCACGGCGCGGACCCTCCAAAGTCAACCATCAGCAATGAGAAGACAGGAAAAAACCCCTTTATTCTCCTGAAATATTAAGTATAAACAGTGAAGCCTTTTTGTGGAACGTGGTGTATTTTATGGTTACATAATCAAAGCAATAACACGTTTTTCAGCGAGGGTCCAAGGTGCAGCACTGTGCCAGCCAGCAAAGCAGATATGAGCCGCCATCAGTCTGACTGCTTGTTTCTGTAGTCTGCTATTTCCAGCCATGGCTTCCTGTTTGGTCTGCCTGGCCCTGTGGTCCGAGCAGGAAAGAGGCTGGCAGGTGCCTTTAAAATGCCATGTATTCAGTGCTAAAACTTACCATGCCGCACCGTTTAAGTGTATTTTACGGGCAGCTTTAAGAGCATGCAGTGGGTAATACTGACACACACACCCATGCATGTGAGGCTGATTTATGTATGTTGGTTGCTCTGCCCAAACAGTCTGCCCCCCCCCCATGCTACATTGTGCTTCTTCCATTTGCATGTCAACCCTTCAGAAGCTCAGAGCAGCCTGAATCCTAATTAACCCACTCAAAGGAGCCTAGTGCAGCCTCTGACGGGGGGAATGGTGTCTGTTTTCTGTCTGCGTACACTCTCAGGAAGCCCTCCCTACACACACGCGTGCACACATTCCTCCGAGCCCATGCAGAGATTCCCTCCAAGCTGCAGTCCTGTAGGACGGGATGTGACTCGGGTACGAGACCGAGGGTAAGTCTGTCTTGTGTTCTTAGCCACAGGGCTACCAGAGCAGCTGGGTCTGTGGGTCCCACACAGCAGAGGCATGTGCCCTAACTGTATAATTACACGTGGGTCTTTACAGGCGAGTGAGGTGCATTAAACTGTAGCACTGCCCCTCCGACAGGGCTCTGAGGGTGGGGGACTCGGCTTAGCCCTTAGAGAAGCTTTGACAGCTTCAGTCCCCGGAGATGAACGTATCTGGTCTGTGCCGCTGCATGTTTAAATTATGTTTATATATTTTCAAATGTTAGCAAGCAGTGCCAACAGGAATTTCCAAAAGCCTTGCTCACGTGGCAATGAAGACTCTGGTTCCGATTAATGAGAATATGACGGAGGCTTTTCCTTTGAAAGGGTGAAAGCACTTAGCCGCTACTCGGCCGTAGTTCTGCTGCTCCCTACCTCGTTTTGTTTTATTTATGTTGGGCTCCCGGTGTTGCTCTTACTCATGTAAATGGACTCGTTCTGCTCTTCTCTGACTCCAAAGCAAGCCATGTTCTCTGTTCTGGTCCCTGCTGATGTATTACTGTGCTGGGTCATATGTGGCGAGCGGTGGATGTCCGAAACGCCTCAGCTTGGCACTGCTTCCCCGTGAGGTGCTACGGAAGCGGGCTGTGTCCCCCCACCAGGCCTGAGTCACCCACCGCCGGGTGCTGGTGCTTGCTGGCTTTGTGCTTGCTATCATCACGTTTGCTTGTTGGGTTTCTGCATATCGATGTAATATCAAGACTTAACCTTTGTTTTGTATGGGCCTACATTTTATTTTTTATTAATGTTGATTTAGAAGGATGCAACCATGGTCAGCTATGGTGTGAAAAATACAAATATTGAGCAAAGATGCCTACAGGTTATATAATTCCTACTATAAATTCTATATAAATCACTTTTTGTACAGATTGTTTCGTATAGTGAATTTTGCAGCAGGAATCTGAATTTCAGGACAAATCACCTAAACGTTATGGGATTCTAATCCTTCCGTCTTTTTTATGGTGAAACCCCGGTCTGACAGCGATCGTCCCGCTTTGTTTCCTGCGGCTGCGCGGCACCAAAGGGCGGCCGGTTTCTCCCCTGCTGACGGGGGGTCATCTGCTTATGACAGGAGGATCCGTCAGACCTCCGTGCTCCCAGAGCTACTTATTTCCTGGCTCCACACAAGGGCTCATGTCTCTGCTGCTCAGCACAGCTGCTTTCCGACTCAATTAGGCCACTCCATTCTCTCAAACTCACATATTCCCTTAGATCCGTGCAGGATGCTGTATTTCCACAGTGGCGTTAGAAAGCGGCGGGCACGGTGCTTCTGCACTGCCGTCCCGACGTGGGGTTACCCTCCGACTTACTAATGCTCTGTTTCATCGCCACCTGTTATGTTACAGATGCGCGGGGCTCCAGGCTGCTGGGCTCGCTTAGCGGTTCCGCGATTTCCGCGCTGGGAAGCCGCCAATGGCAGCCCGGCCGCCGCGGCTCCTCCGCACCACGGGCCTCCGCTTCACTTCCACACCATTCCTCAGTCCGCTGTCTTTTACCATCTCGTCCCGCTTTTCACCTCCGCTTCCATGCTGCTTCAGTCGGTTTTTTTGTTTAGCGTTCTCAGCCAGTTGTACCAAAGGGACCTGCTTAAGAAATAGCAGGTATTCTTTAATAATATCCCTTTTTTTACTGGAATGAGGTGCTTTGTTCGCACGCTGCGTATCGCAAACGTATTTCTAGGCAGATCACGGGGTTACTGCACGATGGCACGGTGTACAGCGGTTCTCTCCGGCTTTGAGTGCAAAAAAGAATCATTAGTGATCTAACTAGTTTACATCGTAGTGAATATTTAATATGAGTTCAATATGATCATAAATTCTCCGCCGGCTCTAATACTTTCATTGACATTGTGACTGATGACGGGTTTGACAGACGCTGTCTACATCAGTAACTTATTTATACGAGATGCCACTTAGTCTCCGAGGAACTGACATTAACAGCGCTCTGTCTCTAAGTTCAACCAGCAGTGTCCCGGGGTCAAGAAAGAAACACTTTTACACAGGTTGTCTATTTGTATTTCAGAAACAAATGTATTCCCATTGAAATGTTCATTTAAATAAATTACTCAGAATTGCGATCGGTGATCAAAGGGTTAATGAATAAGGTCATAGACACGAACTAGACAGCTGTAGGCATGTATGCATGTATATGCATGTATACAGAAAGCTGTGGACCCGCAGCCTTCATCGACAACCTTCCACAAATGGTCTAGTAATCCAGAAACAAATATCCCGTATAATAAAACGTTCATATGCTCAAGTGAAAACAGTGGGACTTCGTCTAACTGAGTCTGCATTGTGTTGTTTTCTTGTGGAATATGTTTCAGACGTTATGCGTACGGATGCACTCCCAGACGCCAGCATTCTGACAAGGACGCAACTTTCTCGGGGCGTTCTGTCTCGTTTCTCCTGGCAGTCAGTGCCAGTCCCCGACAGCTGTGAGTTTTAGAAGGCGTCCCCGGGAGACAGCGGAGAAAGCCCCCCCTCTTTTATTGGCGTTTATGCACCATCTCGCCGAGAATCCTCCTCTCCCTCCCCCACACACTTTGAAAGCTCTGCTCCTTTACGTGTCAGTTCTATTTCTATCCTTGTCTCTCTTTCATCAGGACCACGGAAAGCCCCAGTCCCCTCCTCACCCTCAATGCCCCCCTCCTGTCTCCTATTTGCCGCCTCCGTTTATTTGTCATATCCGAATTAATTCGTCAAGCTCAGATGAAAAATAGATTAATTTCTAAAATAGTCGCACCCAGTTCCCTGCGTGTGAGTCTTTTTTAATATAACCCAATTATTCGCGTTCAGGTTTCCAGTGCCGTATGTGGCGCTGCCAGTGACAAAAACGCCCTTCTTTCTGTCAAATGTTTAGATGTGAAACATTTAGACAGAGACCACCTATTTATTAAGGGCTCTTTTCTCGGTCGTATCTCCAGTCGATTTTGGAGCATTTATTGTCTCTGCTCACCCCGATTCGGCCGGGTTTTCGCCTTATGCCCGTTACTTACAATCATTTCTTTTTACAGGACTTCTTGGACAATGGCTTGGGCAGGTGAAATGCGACTCTTTTTAGTGAAAGCTGTCTGATGCCTCAGACTGCCGGAAACACCTTAAACTTTCCCCCTGAACCCAGTTGTTGTGTTATTCGGCGTGTGCACAAAGGATGCAAATATATCTCAATGAAATCGGACCCACCTTAATGTGGGAGAAATAAACGCGCAGTCTTAATTATACAGTTTTCCCTAAAGCGCGAGGCTGTGATTGATTATATTGATTGATTATAGGCTATTTACTGAATTATTTCTGTTCCTTGTGAATGTGTGGACCGCAGTTCCACAATAATAGAATAGAATAGAATGATACTTTATTGATCAAATGAGGTGAATAGCTTTGCAGATGTGCAATCAAAAATTGTTTATACAATACAATACAATATAAACATCAAAGTAAAAAAAATTAAGAGCAAGTAAGAACAGTGAGTTATAAGAATGACAATCACAAGAATGATAATCATTTATTAACTGTGATCTATAATTATCACCAGTCGTCGAGTAATGGTGGCAGTTTGGACTTTTTTCTCGCTTAACCAGGGTGCTGTGTACTGGACCCCAGTCGTTTCTCAGGCAGCAGCATTACCTAACTAGTCGCCTGGCTTTCCTAGTTCTGCTTGACAGGGCTCAGTCCTGGCAAGGGGGTCCGGGCGGACCCGTTCGCCGGAGAAGGCGGCGTGCAGTGACGTTATGAGGCTGGTCCTTGTGAAACCCACCAATGAAACGGGCCGGCTCGATTCGACTGGGTCAGCCCGCAATGACAGGGTGCCCAAGCGTCCCAGCACTGGGGAGAAGCAGCAACGGAGCGCCGCTTCTGGGGGGATGCGCCATCGCTACCCCGGCGCAGTGTCCCACCAGCAAACCAGCATCCCGGAGCAACAGCTCGGCACCTTAGCGCATCCCCAGAAGGCAGCGGGCAGTCCAGCCGCATCGCTGTACAATTTACCGCCTCCCCCGCCGCCGATCAGGCAGCGGAACCCCTCAGCGTATCCTCAGAGTCACCAGGAGCCGCCGAGCCCCATCTCTTCCACTCAGACGGGCAGCCTTCCGCCGATCGCAGACAGAAGCTGCTTTCTCTCTGATCAGCGCCCACACCTGCGCCAGCGTGTCGGGGCCACAGACGAAGTCTGCTCCCAGGAGTGCCCGGGCGATTCTCCGTGGGAGCGGAGTCCCCGACGCCCCCAGCCCCACGCCTCCTCCATACCGCTCTGGGAGAGCGATCGGCACCCCGGCACCTGTAACAGCAGAGGAGGTGCGGGAGCGCAAGCGCCACTACATCAGCCTGGCCAGCATCTCAACGCGCACCGGAGCGACCCGTCTTCACAGGAGGCGTGCCGGGCTCCCAGGATAGGTACTCAGACTCAGGACTGGCAGCAGCATCCACAGCCCCTCCTGCAGGCTCAGCAGCAGCGCCTTGTAGGGAGCAGCCAGGACCGGCGACCTGAGCAGCGCCACCGCCGAGGGCTCACCGAGGAGATCGCAAGCCAGCGGACGCCTGATCCCCAGCGCCGGTGCCGCCGAGCCGCCGTGGACTCCCCCGGCCACCCGTTGGAGAGAGACGGATCTCCAGGCAGCAGCCGGAGGAGCAGCTCTCCGTACTGCTCCAGCAGCCGCCTGTGGCCAGCGGCCGAGCCCCGTCCGGGCGAGCAGCAGGTACGCGCATCACGCTTAAGCCTGACTTCATGCAGACCTTTCAATGTCACCCGGATAGTTACAGGCTGTCCGTCTGCGCAGCGGCAGACGAACAGGTGCCTGTGCCTTCTAATAAAGTTCAGTTCAGCGGGGAGATGAGGAACTCCAGCGAAAAGCGGGTCGGCCGGGCCGTGAATGTGACAACGCGCCGATGCAAATGCAGGCATTGATGCGAACAAATATGCCCGTTTGTTCAGGGCGTGGCGTCGCTGGCTGGCAGAGGTAACTGGGTTGTGTGAAACTTTTACACTGAGTGTGTATGTGTGTGTCTGTATACGTGCTTTTTTTTATTTGCTCTGGGCCTGAAGACAAGTTCCTCTGCAACGGGGCTGTTGGTACGGAAATGTACACAGTGCACCCTGTTTGGCAGACGCCTGGAAAAAAAAACATAATAAGGTAATTTATCATGCATGCCTGTAGCGCGATGATACGTTATATCTATTAATTGCATTGTTATGCATCATATGATTAGATTATTAGGATTGATCTAATAAAATATATAACAAAAATCACATGGTGGCATAAAGCATTATGAAAATAATGTATTGAGGGCACAACAGTTGCACATATTGCTGTCAGGTGTTTAAAACCACTGCAGTGGAGCTGAGAGACAGGTGGATCAGTGACTTAGTGGCTGGCATTGTAGCCATTGTGTGGGTTCAGTTCCCTCTCTTCTGTCATTATATTGCCATGCAGACTGTGTTTTCTGGAAATGACCGTCTTGTTGTGTGACTGTGTGAATCCACGTCCGGTCATGTGTGGCGATAATTATTACGTGAGGTCACTCCATATGTGTTGGGTATTCACCAGACTGACTGCAGGTCTGCTGAGGCCCAGCCTCTGTAAGGACTGCTGAGGGCCCGCCCGGCAGGGCCAGGATGGCGGCTGGCCCACGGTTTGGGTGCCTGCATCAGATCGTTATTCTGTTTCTTAATAAGCCATTTGTTTAGATTATGTCACAGTCTGCCGCCTGTGTGCGGTGCTGCTTTCGAGGGCTATGTTGAGAGGGCAGCCTTCGCTCGCTCCTTCACCTGGGCAGGTGTTTGACTGCATCGCCTGTCAGATTAAATCCGATTAGCCACCTTGCTTAAAACTGAGTTTCTATTGAGGCTTGTCTCACGTCAAACCGGGTCAATAAATCGAAAGCTGAAGGTGGGTGAAATGTGCGTGAGAGCAGCCCTGGGGCGGCAGTGTCAGGGATGCAGAGGGGACCGACTCTCAAGACCATCACCAATATCCTGTAAAATGAACTTTTTTAAATGTTCCAAAAATACCAGCTTATATCAAACACTGCTATATTTTATGGGTCACAGAATTTAAAAATAATTTCAAAGGGGGAGGGGCTTAATTTGACAAGATTTGACAGGAAGTCTGTGTCATCGCAGTCATCGTTGTCGCACAGCCATGGAAACAGTGGGTGTGGTGAGCACGTTTGTGCTGGGTGCAATGGCCATAGTGTCACGCTTACGGCGGGAGGAACGACCCATATTTGCAGGCTGCAGGGTATAACCCTTCAAAAGGGCGTTTATTAACAAACACAAGGAAATGATGAGAGCAAGCGCGATAGCAAGCATTTACATGCAACGACAATACCGGACAGGGGGCACAGGACACAGGCTCACTAAAATAGGGCAGCACATCAAGGGTCAAACAGGAGGCAGCCAATCAAGGGAAACAAGTGGAGCAAACTACACGAGGCAAACACAACGAGGGGCAGGTGCAACTAATCAAGCCCCGCCTGAGGGCAAAACAGGGGGAAAACACGAAGGGCGGGGCTGAACGTGACACATAGCAGGAGGGTGAGAGCCTTTGTGCAGAAGCCCGGCACGTCCCCAGCAAGGCATGGTGCCTGCACTCGCCATTGGGACTCACCAGGGAGGGAGCCTGGCGAGGTCAAGGAGGACGTGTTACGTCACCAGTGTCCCGTGTGACGGGCCGTCATGCGAGATGGACTGGCAGGAAAATACAAACAAGATGCCCAGTATTAGTTCTGATTCGAACCCTTAACTTCTCCTGAGCAGTTCAACATACATTTCAGTCAGCCCCAATGCATTCTGGGGGACTGGTGACATTTTAGTGAACAATCTGTCTCTATGTATGTGTGTGTGTGTGTGTGTGTGTGTGCTGCAGGCCGTGTGTGTGCTGCCCTGTGTTTGTTGTCGTGTTGTACAGGGCGTGTGTCTCTGTTGTTAAGAGTAGCCTTCCAAACTCAAAACATTACGGTTTATTCTGGGGGAGGCCGGATGTGTCCTTTCCTTTCCTTTTCATTACCTGATCTTGCAGAGATAGCCAAGACAACGTCTGTTCCATTCAACACAATTAGAGTGAGTGCAGTTCTCGCCCAGCTAAAGAAAACAGCCCCATTGTTAACTGTGTTCCCGCGGGACAAAGAGAAAAGCTCATAGCTTGAAACTTCCTGTGCTTACCTGAGCGCAGGGGTGTCAAAACACTTCTGAGCACTGACACGTTTCCTCGTGGGTGTCTGGTCTCACCGGTGAGAATCAATGCACAGATTCGTTTTTGCATTACCCGTTCAAGCAATTTTTTTTTTTATTGTTTTGTTTCCACGACTCAGTCGAGTGACATTCAGATCAAACCCAAAGCAGAGAAGCTGTGATTGTTTACATGTGACAAACAGTCCCAGGAACATAAAGCACAGCTCTGATATTAAAAGGAAACTGAGTTACCAAGTGTCCCCGCAATGTGATAAAAATCTGTTGTTTTGAACTTGTGGGGATAATTTTTTCACATTTTTATAAAAATCTGTGCAATCAAAAAATAAAAATTCCAAAAGTCTTGTATTTTGTTGGGTTACTGATGGTTCTGGTTAGGGCTGGGTTTAGGTTAAGGCTGTCATTTGTTGGGATTAGGGTTTTTCCCCTATAAATGTGGGAACATTTCCCATATCAAAAATATGAACACAAACGTGTGTTATACCTTCAGCTTCAGGTGGATGCTATGTGCATTTCTATTCTGTGAAATCTGTAGAAATGAATGACTACATTTGGGGACATGAAGTGCCCATTTTGATTAGCAGTTAGGACTGTATTCACCCTTCCATCAGGGAGAATCGTGTCCTTCAGAACTGAGATATGTGTATACGTCTATACTGGTGTCCCAGTGTTCTAACCCCCAAAGTCACTTACGCCCAACCACGCTGCCTGCCCCTGTGCTGTGACCCCCAAGCCCTGAGCGGTTTGTCTCCCTGAGAGCAAGATTATGATTAAGATTAAGATTAAAGTTAAGATGATCCCCTTATTGATCCCAGGGAGAAGATGTGGTGGATACAACAGGAAAAAAGTGACAAAGAAAAACGCAAACTTTCGATACGTAAGAAACAAAGAAAATAAACAGAGAGGAGCTGCTGTAGCAGGCAGCAACTTGGGCCAACGTCGGCAGAGTAAAGGGTACGATTGAAAAGGGAAAGGTGGGGTTTCACAGGGATGAATAAAGTATCACTGTTCTATTCTATTCCAC
This sequence comes from Petrocephalus sullivani, assembly GCA_026780845.1. NCBI lineage: Eukaryota > Metazoa > Chordata > Actinopteri > Osteoglossiformes > Mormyridae > Petrocephalus > Petrocephalus sullivani. Next base: position 13,839,985 of record JAODKM010000042.1, read on the forward strand.
GTTTCCAGTTTTTTGTAGCAGAATCCATATTTACCTGTAAGAGCAGCAGGTTTCAGAATTCTGAGTCACACGTAATGGTATAATAAATATTTGCGTTCTGTTGGGCCTTTGACTCGACCGTGACTTTGAAGTCAGTAAATAAATGATTAATGACTGATGGCGGAGTTCAAAATGTCACCAGCCACTGGTTTCACAGTCTGGGGGTGTTCCTCCATGCTTGTGGGACCAACCGGCAGATGGGGTCTTCCTCTTACTTACATTACTAATCTGCAGGATAGTAAGGGTATTATAATCTAAGAAACAAGGGATATTATTTGCCGACCCTTAACTTTATTGTTTAAAAAATCCTTATCTGAAGGTGTGGTACCTTCT
>JAODKM010000042.1:13877097-13891065 GCA_026780845.1 Petrocephalus sullivani
TATTAGTTAAGTTCTCCCCAAGCGAGCTTGATGGGCCGAATGGCCTCCTCTCGTATGTATAGTTCTTATGTTCTTATGTTCTTATGTTCTTTTTTATATAATGCCTTTCATACACTAAATGACACTTTACAATTCAACAAGGATGCACATAACATCAAGACATACATGAAGATGAATAATATTCTTTGAAGAGATGTGTTTTTAACAGGAACTTGATGGTGATAAAATATTTTTATGTGAGCAGATTTTTTAGTACGTGTAGGTAAACAGGCAGTCGAGTTCTGAACATACTGTAATAGACTGATATATTTAGAAGGGAGGCCATAAAATAATGCGTTACAACAGTGAGGGTTAGTGATGAAAGCAGGAATTAGTGTTTCAGTATCTGTAACACTGAGGAATGAGTGGATATGAGCATGCTTTTGGAGACGAAAAAATGCTGAAAAAGCCAATCAGAATTACGCCCAAATTACTAGCAGCATTTCAGTGTGTCACACAGCTTGAAAATGGTCTGCAGCTCCCCATACCACCTCTACTAGGTCACGGCAAAGTCAGTTTCATGTGAGACTTTCATATCAGTTGCTTGTTTAAATAACTTCCCTAGAAACTATGACTGAGTCTGCTTGTACTGTTCTTATTTCCTCTTTGAAACGGTGTAGAGGGCAGTTCAGAGTCCATCAGTGTGTGTGACACACGCCCGGATATACAGCTGAATTAAAGGGCTCCTCTTCTATTGTTTTGCTGAGACTGTACCAAAGGTTTCGGCAGTCTCCTGCAGTTGACCAGTAACTCCTTGCTGTAAAGGAGAACGTTTCACGATGGTTTTCCCGCTGCCTGGTAGACATTGACTCCAAGGCTGCTGGATATCCTTATTCTTGGAGAGGGGGCCTAACCCAATGATCGCTGTGTGTTTCCAGGTGGATTATGAGATGATTAAAGGTTAATGCTTCATTGGTGGCCACCCAGTCGATCACAATTGGAACCCCCCTGGTCGGCAGCAAAATATACCAACCGGGATCCGCCCCACCTGCTGTTGGGCACCATACCAGAATACTGTCTTTGTAAAGTTTGCCTGCCAGTTGGGCCAGCGGCCTGCAGTTACCGGCTGTTCACATCAGTCACGCCTGGTTTCACTCGGAGCGATCTTTGACCGGCTGAGATACGGTGCCGTTTCCTTGGAGCATGGTGATAATGTTTATGTGACAGGCTCAGAATGTGTAAGGAGGAGATCATGCTTTTCATTTCCAGGGCGTCCTGTCTTTGCACACTGCGACAACACGAGCACCCCCACGTAGCCACAGGGCCATGGTCTCTCCCAGACAGGCCTTTCCCTCGCAAGCCTTTCTCTGTACCAAACCTTTGTTGTTTTTCTTTGCAGGGAAACTTTGAGCTGTAGATGTTAAGCTGTGAGTATTTCTGCAGGCACACTCAAGTCCTTAATCCGGCTGACAAAGTGGGTTTATTGTTTCCATGGAGGGTCCTGTGAAATCTTGCCCCCCCTTCCAAGATCCACACATTTCTTCCTGGCTTACTCCACCTTGTGCTGCCATAGCAATATGGGGGGGGGGTATCTCTGCCCTGTTTTCTCAGACGTCGTGCACAGAAGCACATACATGTTGCTCAATCGGCGGGGGATAGGCCATGTCCATCTCCTGTGGCTGCTCCAGCTCCTGTGTCCCGTGGGTCAGCATACGCCTCGCTGCTTTTCCGCTGGCCCAGCGAACCTTTCCTGTGCGCAGTTTAGGCAGCAGGAAGGAGACCCACCATGTGATTAACCCAGGAAGGGCGTGACGTCAAATTTTGGGAGGACTGCAAGGTCTCTTGTGGTCCATCTGCCTCACAGGCTGGTGCTTAGGAGCCTGTCCTGTATCTTTGTGTGGCGTGACACATGGAAGGATATATTTAGGCTAAGGGGAAATCTGTATGGTGTTTTGGTCTGTATGATGTATTTAGGATATGTTTAGAGTGATGGTAAATCCATATACTTTACGTATGATCTGTGCGTGATGGTAAATTGCACTGTTGACTATGAGGTTCTCCGATTTCTTAGTAGTCATAGCAGAAATTAGCAGTTTGTGTTTGGATGTCTCCTTGGTACCATGCCATTCCAGTCTGCTTGGTTAGACGTGTGATACTTTGTTTCATAAACGTGACTGGTTCTATTTCATAATGCTTTCATATTGACCCCCGTGACCTGGTTTTGGACCACTATACAAAGGTAAACGTGTGATGAATAATGTGCTTCAGGTCAACAACATTGAGGGCGAACCTAGTGTGCGAACGGGCCCGACCGTGCTACTCTCCGAGAAGGCCCCCACCCCCCAGCTCGTTTCCATCGTTGCTTGTCCAGACAGTGTCTCCAGTGGGCGGAACAACCTCAAGGATGGTTGTATGTGAGTCGGGCGGGGGGGGTTGGGGTGCCGAGGGAGGGGCATCTGAACCACCAATCAGGAACCAGCATTTCTGCCAGCTAGTAGCCACACCCCTTAATTTATGCCATGCATCAAAGGAACTCACCCCTAAAGGAACTCTAAGATGATATGATGCTGTGTCTCCAGAGAGGTGACCCCTCCCACCAAGCTGACTGTCCAGGGAAATGGGAACTGGGCGGGCTCCATCCCCTCGGAGGAGTCAGGGGTGCCCCCTCCACAGAGGACCCCGGTCCACACCCCAGGGCCTAGCGAGTCGCAATACGAAACTGGCTATGCGAGTGGGGGGGACAGCGGACCAGAACTGGACCCTCCACTGTGGCAGAGGTGAGGTCTCTGTTTCTCACTGTAAGTGCAGAGGAAGGGAGCTCTTCTGTGCTTACCCAGTGATGGGCTTTAGGTTGTACTCTTTAACTGGGCTCTCTGATTGGATGACTTCCTGCGCTGTTCTGAATGTGTGCATTAATATTGTACAGCATGTACCCTGAGATTACGTCAGTCAGCCAGCGCCAGGAATATAAGAGGGTATTCGACTCTGACTTGCGGACATACCAGCAGCTGTGTGCCCAGCTGGACCACATCAGCAGCCCAATGAGCCAGCTGGGCCGTGAGCTGGACCTGCTGCCGGACGGAGCTCCCGAACGCCAGGTAAAGGCGCCATTCACACTCTTGACAAATGGCCACATCTTTATTGGCACAAAATCATAAAGGGTGCAAGTGGGCAGTGTGATGGGTCTGATCAAGGTCCTCCTCTGAGCCCTAAACCAGGCTGGAAAAAATAACAAATTCAGTGACATTTTACACTCCTGCTTCAGTACAGATCGACAAGGGGATCTAAGTCTGAGGTGGCATGTGTGCTGGCTCTCATTCCAGGTCCACATCCAAGGTCATTTTTATTTATTTTTGGTAGCTGAACAAATTTCATCTTTTCCAAATTTGGGTGGGATATAGACAGGACCTGCAATACTGGCCTCCAGCCACAGATGGCACCAAAATTAAAGTGTTTAAACTGTCTGTGTATCCTTATAGGCCCTGGAAGAAGAGTACAATAAGCTGAAGGAGCTGAAAATGGTGAGTACAGACCCGCTATGACCACAGCCAGGTCCTGCAGTTTAGCATTATGCTTGCATGACCCGTTTCAGAATTGGGTGGGCTACATGATGAGTCTTAAAAGGACAAAAGTAAGTGGGTCTTGGTTAAAGTCATCTGGACACAGCAGCCCCATGGATGCCCTCTGACCCCCCAGGCCCCGGAGTATCAGTCCCAGAAGCGTCAGTGCCGGGAGCTGCGCTGGAAACTTGTCCACATCAAGCGCCAAGTGAAGAATTTTGACACATGCCTCTGAGGCTGACTGCCTCGCATGCTCCAGATAGGAGTCCTCCATGGCCCCGCCCACTAAGATGGCCACCATGCTCCCAGACCATCGGGGGCAGTCCGGCATCCAGCCATCTGCCGCACTCCCCTGCACCTGTCAGGCTGCCTGCACTGTTATTTTTGTGGGAAATGTGCAGGCTTTATACAAGGTAGCAGTAATGCTCTTAGGTGTAGCGCTAGTGCCAAAGTGTCTCTTCTTCATTTTAAACAAAACAGACAGAAATCTATTCCTCTTATTCCAGGAGTTGAATCCAGTTGAGTGACTTGCTGATGGTCCAAATACACCAAGCTGGTTGTTATCTGGAGCTGAAGTGTTGCTGTCAGTGTGTTGCAGAGTTGTTTTTTTTATTCATTGCTCCGAGCTCATTCCAAGCTCTTTTACAGATTAATATTTCTGATTATGTCACTGAGCCTGTGCATGGTTCCCCACACGTTGTGAGGTTTTTGCAACCAGGCTTGTATGTTTTTCATCGCCTTATGGAGCTGATGCTGTTTCTTTGATTAGCTAAATGGTGCTGATGTTTGTGTTTGTGTTACGGAACTGCACTCCTCTCCAAGCACATGTAACAGAGACCAGGGCCCTGGTCAAGCCTGCATCCTTACCACTATGCTGTGTAGTTGGTGCACTGCTCAAACTGTTTGGGGCTTGACAGATTATTCTAAATTCACTTAGAGGCCCTAGCAGACATATTTTTCAAATTCAACATAGAGTTGATGCAGTGGTGGGTCCTGACAAGATGGACATCATCTGGGGAAGATGTTTTCTTTTCTTTTCATCAGGGAGCTGATGTGCCAGTGCAACCAGTTTTGGAGGTGGCATATGAAAAATGCCACTCTTAGCTGAAATCTTTATTTAAATTTATCAAATGACGGAGCTGACATGCTGGTATATGCCCAAGTTTAATGTGCATTACAGAGTTGATACACAGTCTTTGTGGTAACTGAAATTGCATCGTAGTGTTGACGCTCTGACCCCAAGCATGCATATTTTTGTGTTGTATAGTCCAGGTTATTTTGAATTTATGTGTATTTCTGTGTTTCAGTTGTATCATGAAACAGATCCACAATTCTACACAAGCATTTCTATTTAATTGTGGTATGGAGTTGACATACAGTGCATTTTTAAGTTTAAAATATGCATGTATGTTATATTTTAAAAATAATTTTTAAAATATAAAAATTTTATGAAGTTGACACACCATTTTAAGCACACTTTTAAAATTTGTGTAAAAGAGCTAACATGACATTCAAGCATGCATTTTATTTGATTCCATTACAGAATTAACATGCCACATCAAGAATCCATTTAAATTTTATTGCGTTAGTCGATGCACAATGCACTAAGCATGCATTTTTATTATAGCATGAAGCTGACATGCTTCTCAAATCTTGCATTTTTTTATTTTATGAAGGAGTTAATATAACACAAAAAACATCAACATACATCTTAAGTTACAGAGTCAATTCCCTATGCAAAACATGCAATTTTATCACGATACAGAGTTGAAATGCCGTACAAAGCATACATTTTATTTTATTCCATTATAAAATTGAATGCTACATCAAGCATTTTAATTTTATCACGTTACAGAGTATAGCGTGCGATGTGCAAAGTGTGCATTTTTATTTTATCACATTACGAAGTTAGCATGCCACACCAAGCAGGCATTTCGATTGTATTGCAATACAACATTGACGCTCCACCATGTGTGCATTTTTATTTTATCCAAGAGTTCACATACCTTTCCAAGTATGCAATTTAATTTTGCATGTACAGATTATAAATTTTTATCAAGTTAAGGAGAATGCAAGTTTTTTGTATTACAAAATTGATGTGCAAAGCATATATTTGTATTTAATCACATTATTGATTTAACATGCCTAATAAAGCCTGCATTTTATTCTGTTAGAGTATTGATGCACTATACCTAGCATGCATTTTTATGTTACCACTTTACAGAGCATGTTTTTTAAATGTATTGTGTAACTGAGTTGACATGCTACACCATACTTACATTCTTTTATCACATTATAGAATTGAAACAACATCAGAAAATGTGCATTTTTATTTTATTGTAAAAGGGCCACACCAAACTTGTATTTTTATTACATTACACAGTTTTCATGACTTGCAAAGCATGCATTTTTATTTTTATCATATTGTATGTTGTCTCACAAATATGTAATTTATTTTATCTCAGAATTTGTAATTTGTGAATTTGTGAATGTGTAATGAGGTTGACATTTTCTAACACGTGTGCTTAAATGTATTGTGATAAAAATGCATGCTTTGCATGGTGCACCAACTTCATGATGTAACAAAATTAAAATTCACGCTTTGTGGGGTATGTCAGTTCCGTAACACTGTGAAATAAGATGCATACTTTGGAAGGCATGTTACCTCCATAACACAAACTAATATGCATGCTTAGTGTGATATATCAGTTGCATGATGTGATGAAACAAGAACACACATTTGGTTTTCCATTTCAACCAGATAACATGAAATAATGCATGCTTTGTGAGGCATGTCAACTGTAATGCAATAAAATAAAATTTCAGGCTTTGTGTTTATGTCAACTCCATAGGGTGGTAAAATAAAAATGCCTGGCATGTCAAATCCATAATGCAGTGAAATTGCATGCTGTGTGTGGCATATCAACTCCATAATACAATAAAATGAAAATGCATGATGGGTGCGGCACATAAACTCTGTAACATGATAAAATAAAATTGAATATAGCAGTTTGTGCTGTGCATCAACTCCATAACATGGCAAAGTAAAAATCTGTGATTTGTGTGGTATGCAAACTCATGCAAATTTAAAAAGTGTGATTGCTTCATGTGGTGTGTCAACTCAGTAAAATTTTTAATATAAAAAACACAACTCAATTCTATTTATTTTGTATAGCTCATTTTCACAATATTACATTGTGTCGAAGCACTTTACATCAAAGATGGGTACAAATAAGTATTTTATTACAAATTACAAATACTTGCTCATCAAATGTAGCAATAAAGTACAAAATACTGGTGTGAGAAATATATTTAATTAAAATACAATTAATTTGCACAATAGTGTTGTTTGCTCTATTTTTCATTCAGTGAGCAATATCTGAAAGTATATCTAACTATGTACTTAAAGCAATTTGCACCAAGCATCAAGGTAGTTCCTTTGGATTACTAGTCATAGGCAGTTCATAACGAGTTGGGCACAACAGGATGCGTCACGTGAGCTACTTGCATTTAGCCAAAGATGTCGATAGGCTGTATTTAAAAGTCTGGTGATGAAGGTTCGTAAAACGACAGAAAATAAATCAATTAAATCACAAATTTTATTAAGTATTTGAAGTACAAAAATACAGTCTCTCAAAGTATTTATAATACATACATATTAAATCTTTTTTTCTGTCCAGCAAAATACAAATGATAAAATACTTATTACTTATTACGTAATTGGATACATATGTTAAATACATTTAATTGAAATACTGCTCATCTCTGCTTTACATCGTCACTGCCCAGTGCCCCCAGAGAATAAGCCAGAGGAGGCAGTGCGCAAGAAAAAACTCTCTCATTGGAAGGAAGAGACCCTTTGAGGAGCCAGACTCAAAGGGGGAGGCTATCTAGTGACAGATAGGCAGGTGAGGAAGCTGCTTCCTATAGCGGGACGGAGGGGTGGTGCGGACCAGCAGCAGGCAGGTGAGGACAGCAGATGTGTAGTCAGGCTGGGGGGGCAGGCAGGGAACTGCCCACCATTAGGAGCTTCAGGGCAGAATCTCCTGTGGTGTAGGGAAGAAATTAACAATACATAAAATGAATGAAATAATATGGAGTAGTGCAGTATGGAGATAAGGAAGCTGTAACTAGAGCAGCTTAACTAGGTGCGAGAGATGGGGGGGGGGGGGTTCAGGGTACAGGCATGAGGATTCTGTGAGCACCAGGACTCCACAGCACATGGGACACAGGATGCCAGAGTGACAGCACTGGACAGCACATCTAGCTGTGACCCACCCCTTTGAAGCAGCAGATGAGGGGGTTATACAGACCCAGTAAACTACTCTGGTGCTCGACCATTCATTGCCTTATAAGTAAGCAGCAACATCTTCTAGTTGGTAGGTGACCTAACCAGAAGCCAATGCAGCAATGCCAAAATAAGACTAATATGCTACATTTAGGACTCTTGGTGCAGCACTCTGCACCGCCTGAAGTTTGTCTGATGATGCAGAGGCACAGCCAACCGACAGGGTGCTGTAGTAATCCAGTATGGAGGTTAGAAAAGCATGTGCTGACATTTCTGCATCGTGAGGCAAAAGCATTGTTCTAAGTTTTGTGATATTCTTCAGATGGAAGATTGTTGTTTTAAGTATGTTATTTATGTGAGCATCTGGAGACAAGGCTTAGTCAAAAGTGACACCAAGGCTTTTAAGCACTGTGCTTACACTGACATGGTCGCCATCGAGCTTTATGCTACTGACAGCACCCTGAGCTGCCCTGGGGCCCAGCAGGAACATCTCTGTTTTGTCAGAATTTAACAGAAGGAAGTTACTGGCCATCTAGTTCCTAAATTCAGCCAATCATTCCTCAGCTGAGGCAGATATGAATAGAACCAGGCCAGTGCCTGCCTGCCCTTTAACACCAACCAAAGTCTCTAGCCTTCACAATTAAATGCCATGGTCTACAGTATCAAATGCTGCACTTAGATCCAGCAGATTGGAACATGTCATTAATAGATAGCTGACTAGCAACTAATTTTTCCAAGATTTTAGGTTTCACTGAAGTTTTAATAGATCAGATTCACCTATCAGAGAGAAGAATTGAAATAGCTTATTATTTATCAGTTAAATTTCATTAACAGGCAATGTAACACTGAATCATCTCCCTAATATTGTTATTTTGCTAAACGCAATAAAATTATTACTGCTAAATGTCACTGGAACCTGGATTCTGTGACAGCAGTGACACGGTGCCAAATAGGAATCTGGGATTGTTTTTGTTATTTTCTGTCAGCCTGGAGAGGTCAGTGTACCTGGCCATAGATAGGACATGTCTGTATGTCAACACAATACGTTTCTTTCCAGCCTGGAAAACCTCTAGCTTAGTGCACCTCTTATGTGTGGCTTGCTTAAGTTCACATGTTTGGCCTGTATACCAAGGTGCATGTTTTTTGTCTCCAAGTCGTTTTCGTTTTAGGGGATCGGCATAGTCAATGCCCGCTCAACCGTTTGGAACACACGTTCCAGTTCAGCCTCATTTAATATGTGTAAAGTGTGTGGAAGACGAGAGCTGCAGCCGTCGATGGGCCGATCAAATGGCTGAAGTACTGCTTAGGAAGCAACAATGTCGTAGTCCTTGTCTGAATCTCAAATGTCACCAGTACATTGGCTGAGATAGAGTTTAGTGGCAGAATGTCCAAGTGTTCCACTGGAATATCACAGCTAGGAACCACTGGCACTGGCGTGACCAGAAGGTTAGACCATCCTGTGGGCTGTGTGGACCCCACTGTCCCAGTGCAGTGACAGGGACACTGTGCTGTAAAAATGGTGCCGTCCTTCAGATGAGATGTAAAACCGTTCATTCATTCAAATGTAAAATATGGTTAAACATATGAGCTGGCTCTACTACATTGTATGTGAAACCGACAGAATCATGTGTTATGGGCTCCAATTTAATATTTATTAAATTTTCAAAGCATATTTTACAGTGACCTGCACCTCTATGGTTGTTGGTCTAGGAAACAGACACAGTCTTGATTTATTTTTTGGACTCTAAATGACAACTCTAGGCAGCTAAGTGTTGGATAAGCTGGTCTGTCTATCGCCTGGACTTGGCTCTGGGGAGTCAGCATTTTGACTTGAGACATTTTGCTATGTTTTTAGAGAGGTGATCAGTACCTGCCCACAAAGAGTGAAGGCCATCTCTCTTTAAAAAGCTGCCCCGAAAAAAGTCTGGCAATTATTTCTAAAACATTGATATCATTGATCATTATACCATAAATCCAATTAAGATATGCTTGTTTAGATTTTTGCGGCAACATGAAATAAAATAAAAAGGCTTTGAGTGGCATGTCAATTCCATAATGGAAAAACAGTGCCAAAACTTTTGTGTCAACAGTAGCAATTGTGATTCAATATTTAAAAAGATCACATCATCGTAATAACCGCATAAATCCAATTTAAAAAACACTTACTTGGGCCAATTTTTCAATTCCATAACAATCCAAAAACGCTTGCTTCTATTGACATGCCGACTCCGTAATACAGTAGAGAATATGCATGTTCTGGGAAATGTATAGCTTAATTTTTTTTTATATATATTCTTGGATCTGTGTGTCAAAATCTATATTTGCATACTTATACTGACACATCCACACCATAACATAGTACAATGCTGCACATGCAACATATGAACTCTATAGTACTGCTATGAAACAGTCACAAGCCAACTCTTTAACACAACAAAAAGGCTTTGGACTAGCTCATCAACGTAACCCAATTTTTAGAATGCACCTCAGTCAATGCAATAAAAACGTTCTTTAAATTGCGTGTGAACTGCATGACACTGTGTACACGATATATACATTAGTTATTCAGGAAAACATAATTAAATGCGTCAACCTTGTAACACAAAAAATAAAGTGGACTTGCAACTTTCAAAAACAAAAATCCCAACATTGTGGTATGTCATCATCCTGATGCGATTTTTAAAAATGCACACTCTGGGCAATTTGGCAGCTCCATATCATAATTTTAAAAAGATGCAGACCGTGTTAATGGAAGGATAGTACTGTGCCTCAGTCGCAAAACAAACAAAGAAACGCATGACTATCACAGAGCAGTAATGCATGCATCAGATCCACAATACTCTTGGACTACTCGTTTGCTCAGTTACGGAATCGGAACCCACATATCTGAGAAGCAGACCACACCACAAACCAGATATCTGATTCCTACTTGGTGTCAGGCTGCTCTGAGTGGAACAAAGCTTCCACAGGGAAAAACAGTGCATATAATAACCAGGCCTTGGAATCACGCTGCGATTGCTCTGCCTAGGCCATTGTCTTTAAACGTATTTAACAGAGGAAGCACACCAGGCCACACCAGGAACTGTTTGTCATGTTCTTTTTAATCCTACATGGATGTATTTATCAGGGACCAGGTATGTTCATTAACATATCATTCCATTCAATGCTTTGCACCAAATACGAGCAGGTATTTTCAGAAGCTGTTTCGTATCATGATTTAATGATATTGCAATAAATTGGTGACGTTAACTAACATGTAAAAGAGCTTTATTGCTTGTCAGACGACGTATCATTAATTTACAGATATAGTAAATGATCATTTGGTCATAACTGCATTCCGCTTCCTTTAACATTGTTACATTCAGACCAGATTCCTGCTCACTCCTGCCACCTGTAGGCTGGCCATAAGAACGCAGGAGCGTCACTCTGGCTCTTAGCTGTAGGATTTCACATTCTGATGCTTGGCATGAGGCTGTAATTCAAAGGACATACAGCCATGCCCCGCACTATGCGTGCACAGAGCCACAGGGGCAGAAAGGGGGGGTACGTCCAAGACTGGAGGGCTTACATGTTCCAGGGACCTACATAAAACAGCAATGAACATCAACAGGGGCTGGATAAGCAACCTTAGGATCAGACATTTAGAACAAAAAATCTCATTTGAGCAGTATGTTCTCTTGAAAGAAGCAAAAATATGTTTACAACGCGGAAAAACTCACAACAGAGTAAAGCCTTTTATACCTGCAGAAGGAAATCTACTTCTTCATACGTGATTTTGGTGATTTTTTTTTTGTCATGGAATCTGGACCATAACGACTCCAGGTATATGATGACGTGAAGCACAAAGGGTCATTTGTTCAGCGCCTCATGGGCACTCTGTTCACGAGGACTAGGTGTGAGGTAAGGCCCGAACACTCATGGAGAGCAGGTAGGGCTTGCAGTCCAGAATGCTCCACTAGGAACAATCTTCTTTGAGGAGCATGGCTAAGATGGTTGCTGACCAGGAGCTGGCGGTGTATTGCCTTGTCTACCAGCAGGTGGCAGTATCGTGCCCACATGCTGCAGCTCACTGGCCGGAGGCATAGGGCCAGCTGATGGAGCTTCCAGAGAGCTGCATGTCGCGGATCAGCGTCTCGATGGGCGTCTTCCCCACCAGCCGCATGAAGAAGAGCTGCGAGATGAGTGAGGCGGGGACGGCGCGCAGGGCAGGCAGCCGCAGCAGCAGACGGCCAAAGCGCTGTGGCTGGCTGGGGTACTGCGCCCGCTCGTACTCGGTCAGTGCCACCTGCGCCTTCTCCTGCAGGGCTTCCACCTGGGCGGGCTCCGTCAGGCCGCATGCATCTGGGGGGGGGGGGGGTTAAGTGAAGGCCGCTTAACATGGTGGGGCACATAGACCTGATTAAACGAATTATCAGTTTCACGAAACACCCCGTAAAGGCAGGCACGTAGCCATTACTACAGATTGGTAACCTCTGTTTGAACCCCCCTGGAAATTTGCTGGACCCACCCCCCCTGGAAATTCATTTCTGGTTACAAGCCTGTGTAAAGGTGATTCCCTTATCATCTCCCCCAATTAAGAGCCAAATTAAGGGGCTCTTTCTTTTAAGGTTTTCAGTCCTAGAGACCAGTAACATTAAGCATTGTGCTCGTAAAGGCCTTCTGTCACCCTTCCAGGAAGAAGCTGCGTGGATCTGGATACTGAGCCAAGCTCACAATAGGCTAACAAGTAAACAGGGTGTTGATGACAGCGTGAAATTTCATGTTTGCCCCTGAAGAGGGAGCCAAACCTCAGCATTCTGGTCCTAGGCTCCTGCAGTTTAACAAAATTGCTCTGTGATGGATCGAGGGTGATGATTAAGTCTGTTAATTTTTCTAATCCGTGCCAGACCGTGCACAGACCATGTCTCATGCGAGACAGAAACCAAGCCAAGTGCTTTTTACCCAGAGGTAGAGACCAATCTGTACAAACTGGACAAACACACAGATACAGATACTGCAGCTCACTCGGGAGGTGAAAGGTCAAAGGGCAAAGTATGGGGAAAGCGTACCTGGGGAGAGGAGGGCTATGGCCTTGAGGCAGCTGTACTCGGCGGCGTCCACCTGCAGGCGCGTGAGCTTCTCCACCTGGTCCTGCAGGAGGCGAACCTGGTCCATGAAGGACACGACTCGCTCGGCCGACATTGGGGCAGAGTGGAAGCCGGCGGCAGCCAGCAGAGGGGCCGAGTGCAGAGGCAGGCCGGACTGCGCCGCGTTCAGGATGAAGAGCTCGCTCCAGCTGAGCCTCAGCAGCGCCACCTGGTCTGACACGGCCAGCTCCGGGAAGTAGGGGATGGCGCGCGTCCACTCGATGGTGCTGAAGAGTAGGCGGGCCGCCAGCTCGCAGATGCTATCGATGCCCATAGTGTCGGACCCCTGGCCAAACGCCGGGGCGTAGCGCCCCCCAGGGTACGGCTCGGCCCGCAGGAGCCGGGACACCAGCTCCGACACCGGCTGCCCGTCGAAGCCCTCATCTGCAGCCCTCGCTCCGACCACGGCGCCCCCTGTTGGCACGGGTGGGGGGCTCAACGCCGACTGCGAGGGCGGGATTCGCCCACGCTGAACTGCTAAGGGGGGTGGGGGGAAGGAGAGAGGAGCTCTGTTACGCAGACGCAGGCGTGTGGTATGGCGTCGCCAGATGAGCCCGGGTCAGCATGGAGAGTCCAAAGCAGGCCGTCAAGACCAGACCAGAGGAAACAGCTGCTGCACCCTTACCGAGCAGCAGCGGCATTTAATCATGTCTCTGTTTACGCTCAGCATGATTCCCAGAATTCACCAGTAGCTTCGGCTGAATGCTGACCATAGAAAGGCTAAGGTTAATATCTGGCTGTTCACACAGAACACTGAAGGCCATCTAATGTTATCCTGGTCAGTTATCCTACTGGAGTCACCCTTCCCGTTGATGTGGGGAATTCCTAGTGTGTGTGTGTGTGTGTGTGTGTGTGTGGGTGTGTGTGGTTGGGGAGGGGTTGATGACCCTCCCCCCCCCAGGCAGATGATGACAGACAGGTACCTGATGCCTGATGATCCCCCCCAGGCAGATGATGACAGACAGGTACCTGATGCCTGATGATCCCCCCCAGGCAGATGATGACAGACAGGTAC
>JAODKM010000042.1:13891603-13903048 GCA_026780845.1 Petrocephalus sullivani
AACATAAGAACATAAGAACTATACAAACGAGAGGAGGCCATTCGGCCCATCAAGCTCGCTTGGGAAGAACTTAACTAGTCCTTATGAGGACAGACAGGTACCTGATGCTTGATCACCCCCCCCCCCCAGGTGGATGAGGACAGACAGGTACCTGATGCCTGATGACCCCCCTAATTGGATGAGGACAGACAGGTACCTGATGCCTGATGACCCCCCTAAGTGGATGAGGACAGACAGGTACCTGATGCCTGATGACCCCCTCCCCCCCCAGGAAGATGAGGACAGACGGGTACCTTCTTTACGCATCCCCACCCTGAAACACTTCTTCAGCCGGCAGAACTGGCACTGGTTTCGATGGTGCTGGTCAATCTGGCAGTCCCGATTGGACCTGTTGCACAGGAGAGTGGATCAGGGACAGGCAGCCCGGTAGGGGTGGCTGGTCTATGCCGCCACCTGGAGGCGCTGTTCCACGCTCACCTGCAGGTGTAGCTCAGACTGCGGCGGATGCTCCTCTTGAAGAAGCTCTTGCAGCCCTCGCAGGTGAAGACGCCATAGTGTTTGCCGCTGGACTTGTCCCCGCAGACGGCGCAGTCCACCACGCAGGCGCGATCGTCCTCGCTGGCCTCTGGGTCGCTGGCTCCCGTGTGGGGCGAGCCGTCCCCACGGCCACCACGCAGGAAGCCCTTCTCCCCCAGGCCGTTCGAGTCCCCATTGGGGTTCCCCCAAGCCCCGCTCACCATGGCCATACCCAGGAGGCCAAGCCGTAATCCGTGTGGCCGGGGGGCCTCCTCTCCAGCTGGGTGAGGTTAGTGTGACCGCTTGGTCTCGTTACAGCGCCATCTGTCTACTCGTTTAAGGAAAACACTCTTATTGACGTTCCTGAGCAGTGATTGGCTGGGGTGCGAGGAAGGAACAACACAAATGCGATCAGAAAGGGGTTTGTCTCTCACACCACAGCTCTCACGTGTCTCTTGGTATCTCCTCCCTCCTGTTCCACTCCTTCAATCTCAGAGTGACGTCGCACGTCTTCGCAGACGCCTGGGCGCACAGCGCAGCTCCTCCTGACCTCCTCTCGGGATGCAAACCACGCTCGAGGGGAAGGACTCCGGCTGCAGAGCGGCGCACTCAATTGCGCAATTCCTTCCGCCGCTCGGATTCTCGCAAGCAGGCAGAAAAACGGCCAAGTGACCTTCAGAGCGAGCGAGATAAGGGAACGCGATCCAGACGTTTGGAAACAGGTCGCACCGGTTCTTGCGCCACAGAAGGACGAGTGCCTACCAACCTTAAAGCAATATAAGGTTAGTTATTTATGCAGGAACAGGACAGCTAACTGGTAAACAGTTTGGCTCCCGGGCAGAAAATGGAGAAACACCAGATTTCCACTGGGGGGCTCGGGCAGAGTCTAGTTTCTCACAAAGTTCCCAAAAAAGAATCAATCACTTTCTTGCAGGACCTGCACCTTCATCCGGCAGTTGGCATGTAGCGTTTGCAGACTCCCTTAGGGCTGCGGTTCTGCTCTCGTTCTCAGTTCCACCTCCCAGGTGAGTCAGATCCCAGCGTGCAGAGGTGCAGCCCACAGACCAGGCCCTTGGCGTCCTCTGCAGGCTGCAGGCTTCCCTGATCGCTTCCCCCCGAAAGCACGGCACAATGGCAAAAACGATCCCCGTTTCCTTTAATCATCCACTCCGTCCCCCTGGAAGCGAGATCAAAGTTCAATGAAGGGGCTGATCTCCAACTCGGCCGTGGAGAACAGCCGGCGTCAGCACCTTGCCGCTTTCCGCGCCTCTCGACGGAAAACAAAACAAGAACGGAGGACGGGAAGCCGGGGGGAGAGGGGGGAGTCTCCTCGCCAGTCGCTCCTTACACACAGCTGGCCCTTTGTCAGCAGGGGCAGTGTTTCGGTGGTGTCCGGAGGCCTGGCCCCTCCCAGCGCCGGGGTGGGAATGCTCCGTGTTTCTGCCTCTGGGAGAGGGGAAGCCGATCAGCATGGAGGCCGTGGCCAGGCAGCCCGTTGTGAAAAGCCAGGAGCTGCTTCCAGCACTTCTCTCCGCTGCCTCTGTCTCTCCCTCCCCCTCTCCTCCCTCCCTCTCCTCCCTCCCTCCCTCGCTCGCTCGCTCGCTCTCCCTGCGTGTGTGTGAGTGTGTGTGTGTGCGCGCGCGCCTGTGTGCTCAGGGATTTGACACTGCTATTCAAGCCCTCTGGTTGCCATGGCACTCCTTGCCTTATATGGACATTGGAGCCAAAGAGCGGCGAGTCGGCAGCCAGGTGGCTCACACATGAAGAATGTGCCGTTGGGGCTGGTGACCCCGGGCCAGCTCAGGGCATGCTGGGAAGGTTAACCCCAGCAGCACCAAATGAGATGGGGCTGCTTAGCCACATACCAACCAGCCCCTGTTTACCCACACAATCGCCCCCTTACTCGGGAAGCCCCCCCCCCCACACCATGTATTATTGCATGATTTATGTAACAAAATATGCGGCATACTGGCGCGTATTTTAAGAATTTGGTGGTGAACCTCAGTGAGGCAGCTGAAAAATGGCACAAAATAAGACTCAAGTAGACTTAATAAGCCAGTTTTACTTATAGTTTCACTATAGTTCCACCACCAGCCTCTAGAGGGAGTCGGTGAGCAAAACAGGCAAGCAAGAGTAAGCCCCCAACACATCACAAATGACTACGTTTTAGTTAAATAACAATTTTCATTTGCTGGCATGTAAAAAAATGCCATATAACCATCTCACAAATGATGTAAGTTAAACTTTATGGAACCTCTTCTGCTTGTGCCTCACTTTTCATTAATAAGCTATCTTTTGGGGTAAAGGACGCACGGGTAAGCGTGGCCAGGAATCGCCCATCACCCACGGCAGATGCGATTCCTCTAGAGGAGCCCACCGAGGTGGCCCGGTTGGCCGGCATTGTTGACACAGATAAGCACTCCAGATAAAGGTCCCCCTCTGTGTCTGTGTCACGGTGGGGGTGGGGCTCAGACAATAGTGGCCCACTGTGTCTGAAAACATTTCCAGCCCCAATGAAAAAAGGAATTCCTGACTAAAGAGCTAGCGGCTCACCGTCCGAGGCAGGCAGAGGTGGACGATTTAGGCTCAGAAAGTAAAAATCCAGACCAAGATTTTATTTCAGCCAACCAGCTGAGTACTCTGTAGCTGTGACTCAACTGGTTGGTTAAACCAAAATCTGGACCAGGATTTTTTCTTTCTGGACCTGAAATGTCCAGTTCTGGAAGCAGGAGGGAGTACATTCAGAAAATGGGTCACCTCACAACATCAGTTACTGTGGTCACAGGTCAGGAAGGAGGAACATTTCGGGCTCAGAGGTGCCCACCCTGCTCTTCTCATCTGCGGGACACCGCTCGCCCTCACTAAGGCCAGAGAGGATTTGTTTGGGATTAAGGGGGGGGTGCTGTGCATTAACCCGATGGTGGGGGAGGTCTACAGCCTCGGTATTGGGATCCATTCACTGAGTGCTTTAACCCTATAACTCTTCAGTCTTATGAATGGAATAAGCCAGGACCAGGAAGCTGACCTGAAGTATTTCCGCTTAAGAGAGTCTTTAACATTTCATTTTCAGAAGACACTCTCAAGGGCGACCCGCAGGTTCCCAGTGTGCGTGGGTGTGTGTGAGACCTTTGAACCTGCAATCAGCAAGCAGGCCAACGGACACTAACCCAAAAACATGTGACGCCCACAAGCCTAAGCCAATTAAAACCCAGCGCTGACAGCTCCATCTCACACAAACATACACACCCATCCACACACACAGAAGCTTGTGTTCATATCTTTGTGGGGACCATTCGTTCATTTCTATGGGAAAAACCCTAATCCCTACTACGGCAAACTTACCCATACGTAACCAAACAAAATACAAGACTTTTGGCATTTTTTAGTTTTTTGATTGCAGTCACAGATTTTTATAAAATTGAGTTTCTCCTTGTTGACCGAAAAAATGGTTCCCACAAAATCAAAATAAATCACATTTGGTCCCCACAATGTAATATATACTTGACAGACACACAGACACATGGGTCACAAACTGGGGAAAGGTTTAAAGCTTAACCCTTTCTAAATTAATTAGGCTAATTCATCATTAAATACCAAGGTTTCCTCCCTGTTTAAAAGATCTTTGCTGAATGTTTATGTGTTGTGACATATATACAAACAAACCAATCAGGTCATTCCAATCAGGTCCAGGGAACTGACCAATCAGGACATTCACCCTTCCAGCCAGCAGCACTGTAAAGATGGCACCTGTCACTCCTATCAGCTTAGATTGAGAGACTTTGGCCTCTGGTAGCTTTGTCCCTGAGCTGTGTAGGTGGCCACCCCCCTGCACCCGACCCACCCCTCACGTGTGTCAAATGGGAGGGTGACAGCTGGAAGGTGAGCTAGGCTTCCAGATGAAAAGAAAATAATCATGGTTTCAGATGTGATGGAACTCTGAGAATGTTTAATCGTTACTGCCACTCACCTCACCCGGCTCCTGGGATGACCACTGATCCAGAAGGAAACCAGGGTTTAGTGAGACATGCACAGCAGTGTTGGAGAGTCACATGCCTGTGGGTCCTTGAGCAAAGGTCCCCCGCTCAAGGAGTGCTGCATGCTGGCTGGCTGTGCTGTGATCCCCAAGCTTCCTCTCACCTGTATGTGCATCTCACAGAGAGCAAGATGGGGTGAGGTGAAGAGAGAGTTTCTGGCACAGGGAATAATATCACTATTCTATTCTATGCTTTTGCTATTTCCATTTTAATTCTATCATTGCCCTGTATCCGCAGTTAGCGGTGGAACATAAATCAGAGCCCAGACACACAGGAAGATGATTGTCTGGTTGGGAAGGGGGTACAGACACCCGCAGGGGACAGTCCAAACTAAGGCTGTTACGTACCGTAGCATACTTCCAGAGCCGGCTCTCAGTCGCTATCGGACATGCCAGGATAACATCACTCACTATCAGTCAGGTTTTGGCCTGTCACCCTGAGGTAGTAAGGCCCTGATGTGGAGAGCAAAGGTGGCCGCAGATTTCAAACGACATACAGATTACAGACAAAACGAAATGGAGCAGGTCAGAGAGGTCAATCTGTCGCATACTTAAAATGATACTCGTTCTATGTCACGCCACAATGCTAGAGGGCGCAGAATGTGTTCGATACAGCAGACATACATACAGAGTGCTAATAAACGTATTGCGGGGAATGCATGAGTCATGTAAAGGAGATTCTTTTAAAATGAAAGCTGCTCTTTACGAAGAGCCACTGCGGGTTTAAGACTAGCGGCAGGGAAGCCAGCGATTTACACGACACGACATTACACAGTTATAACATTCAGCATTTGCAACATAAATACATGAATTCACATATTAATTTACACTATTTATAGATACGTGGGAACTGCATAATTAGTCCTGTTGACCAAGCCTTTGGCATCACATTTATGTCAGCCAATCGTGGCCAGTGGATGAAATCTGAACAAACAAAAAAGTCTGCCTCTCGGGCTCTTCACGGGTTGAAACATCGTCGTATTGCTTAAACAACATTAATTCCATCAAATTCATTTGAAGAATGCAACAACCTTATCCATGAAGGACAGAGGTGCTTTGCTGCCCTCTGGTGGCCCGACTGTGAAATGGTCCAGCCCTAAGTTATTACATCACTCAAGGGAGCCTGCGGGGAGCATGTGGCTAACGACATGCACGTCACAGGAGGTGTATTCCAGGCCAGAGCCCTCATGAATGTCCCGTGACAGACATACCTAAGAGAACTGGCCGTTCCAGTCTGAAAAGAGTGCAGGGGAAAATTCTGAGGGGGGGATCCCCCATACAAGTGTGGCCATTGCTGGCCCAATTTCCTGTGATTACTCAGTGGGACAGGCCGTTTTCACAAAAACCTCTCGGCACGTCCGAGGCGTCATCCTAGCCTGTGTGAACATAAACATCCCGCACACAAAGACACTGTGATGCGGACGGCGAGTTCTGCTGCTAAGAGGAAACCCTTAAATCTTAAAAGATAAAAGGGGTAGAGCTGCAGAGGCAAAAGGGGGCTACCCAGAGGGTCCGAAACCGAAAAGCTGGCTCAGGGTGTCCCAAGGCTCTGTTGGGCCATGGTTGGCAGGAGAACGAACCTGATAGAGAGGCGCAAGATTTTCATGGCAGGAGGTTTTTCCAGGTGGGGAGTGGTGAGTTGACAATTGTCAGAGGGTTGCATTGGTTTGAGGAGGCCCACTTGTCTGAATGGGGGGATCGGCTCCCCCAAGCTGCCAGTGGTGTTGGGTTTAGGGAACGAGAGCAGAGTATGAGTACAAGTGGCAATCAAGCGTGGAGCTGCACTGAGAAGGGGAATCGCCGAGGATAAAGGGCGCCCCCATAATGATGTCACTCGCCTTGCAGAGACCAGCTATAGTAACAAAAAGCTAGATAGTGTTAAGCCATCAGAAGAGGCAGGACTGACTCAGTGCAGCACTGCGGCTGATCGGGCAAATTTACTCAGATGACAGGCCAACAATCCTGCTTGTCCTACTGCACACAGGGGTGGGGGGGGGACAGGTGTGGACACCCATGGCGTCGCTGCTCCTGGTGAGCACTCAGGATGCTTCTCGCAGTTTGGGCTGCTTCTCCTGGCACTGCTCACATCAGCCCAGAAGCACAAAGGCGTTATTACACTAAAGAGGCAGCACAGCACAGATTAGAAGGACAAGGTGCCCAAAAATGACACATCCAAAATGCCGTGAACACTGGCACCAATGTATTCAGTTTCAATACATGGTAAAATTAAAATAAAGATAGAAGATAAAACTAAGATAAAAACAAAGCACAGATGACAGTCTTATCTGGAAACCGGAGGCACTTATAAGTGTCATAACAGGGCAAAATGTGCTGTAAACAAGGCACTTGTTGTCACTGTGTTTTGAAGAGGCAGTCATTGTTCTGGGCACAGGAAGAAGAGAAAACGTAAACATCCAGAGAATCAAGCAGGGAGGAAGTGCTGGATGGCCAGGGCTAGGGGGTCACCCCAGATCAGCCGCAGCTCAGGGAATCAGCCAGGGAAATTAATGAGTGTCCTGTCAGGTATCTCTGCCCCCTAGTGGCCACCTGATGCATGTGACAAATCAAGGGCCACTTTCCCAGTACAGGGTCATGCCGACCAGCTTTAAGCACACAAACCCTGCGCTTTGGAGATTCTCTGTCTTTTGAGCAGTAATTTCTCCTCTACTATGGGTACAGAAGCCCCTGGGAAATCTGGGCAGGTGAGCGATATCAGCATTCGAGTGCCGTTTCCGTCTTTTGTTCTGGAGTTTATCTCGGATCGGGGCTGGCAGCTTGATGGGTCGAAATGCCTCCCTGATTTACCACTTCCTGGGAAGGTTGGGACGACATATGGCAGGAAAGGCTTGGACGAGCCCTGAACACTCTGGAATTGATGGATCGCACTGGAGCAGGGGGCCAACTGAGAAAAGAACAAAGAAACCATTTGAGTTATAAGAATTAGCAAGATCTGAACACATCACCCAGAATGATGTCCTGACCAAATGACCAAATATTTGAACCAACAAAAAAGTTAATATTTTTTACGTATTTCATAATAATAATGCTCATTATTATTGTTGTTGTAAATCATAATTGTCAGAACAATAATAACATAATAATACTATAATAATATAATAATAATAATGACAATTTAGATATGATTCATAATGAAAAAAGAACTTGACCGACCTGAACATTATCTAAGGTGCTCAAACCACCTCCCGGTGGGGGGGGTTACTGTAAGAGGGGTGGGTGGCCAGCTCAGGGCTGTGTGGGGTGATATGATAAGCTCCGGACCAGTGTGAAGAAATTGGGCGGAGTCTCCGTGCGTGAGCTGCAGGACTATGGAAAAGCGTTTATAAATATACCCCCCCCCCAATGCTCTCTGCACATTACTGCTGGAGACGACGTGTAGGACCCTAGGAGGCCACTTTCAGCTGGTTGCCACTGGAAACCATCCCATAAAGTCTGAAACGCCTAAGTCCAACGACTAAGTAGCAACCATGTACAGGAGCTATACACAGGGCAAGCTGGCCATAGATGCCAAAAGGCTTCAGAAGACCAAGGAGCGGAGCTGTGGTTACTACCTGAAGATCGTCTTGTTCTTCTCATCACTGATCCAGTCGCTCATCATCATCAGCCTGGTGCTCTTCCTGGTCTACGGTCAGTCAAAGAACTCTGGCGAGGAGAAGAGGGTGCAGGAACTGGAGAAGAGCTGCAACAAGCTGATGGAGGAGAAGAGGAGTCTCCAGCAGCTGAGCGCCATGCTGCACAAGAAGCTGAATGAGACCAACGTCACCATTGCCAACAAGGACAAGGAGCTGGCCAAGCTTCGAGTCATGGCCAACTTCTCCTACTTCCACATGCAGGGTTTCCAGAAGAGGCTGGTGAGAGTCGCTCATCTCTGCTTACCTGTCAGTGAGACACGGCGCTCCGCATGGGGCTGCCCATGGCATTTGCCTGAATGTCTATATAGGAGGATCCATCCTGAATTCTGCAGAGACAAAATATAAAGAATATTGAATATTAAGGTGTATACATTTACTGAAAGCAAATATTTTTAAACATAGGCCATTCTTGCAGATAGGTTGTATACATTAGGAGCTTGGGAAAGCAACAGCTAAGTTTTTGTGGTGAAAGATATGATGTGACTAATTAAACAAACAACCAGCTGTAATGTCGGTGTCTTTGAGACCATCTGATGCTGTGTGTGTGCTTCCTTCCCGTGCGCAGAATGTGTGTGAAGAAGAAATGCAAGTTCTGAAGAAGCGGCAGATAGGCAGCCCTGTCTCTGAGAGCTGCCAAAAAGGTGCCAGCTTCTCCGGCCGCTGCCACCTCTGCCTGTCATTCACTCCCCCATCAAGGGGGCTGTATGACAAGCATCTCTCCTGCCTCGCTGCTTGGTGACCTCAGCATCTCTGTCTCTCTTCCCTCTGCCAGAATTGACAAAGGGTACAGTCCTCATGCAGCACATCCTTCGGGAAAAGTCCAACTTCACCCAGACAATCCTGGAGCTAAACACAGCACAAGAAAAGGCGAAAAAGAAGATGACTGTCCTCGAACAGTCCAATGCGGATCTTCTGCGGCAAAAGGCCTTCCTGGAGAAGTCGCACGCCATGTTCAGTCAGGAGTGTAAGCAGGACTACATGCAGGCACTAAAGGGCATCAGCACTGTTACCAACACCTTCCTGAAAAAGATCGAGGACTTCTTCCCCAGCGCCAGCACCTTCTTCATCACGTGCCATACACGATCAAAGTACTTGGAGCAGATCCACACCAACTGCACCGGCCTGTCTCGAGAAATGGAATCCAAGTTCCAGTATTACCTAAACCACGTGGGCCACACCATGTCGAACATCCGGAAAAACAACACGGACCTGATCGTGCAAAACGAAGACCTGACGAAGGACCTGCATGAGTGCCGACAGCTGTGGTCGGCGAGTGTGGAGGAGGGCGGCCGCCGTCTGCGAGAGGAGCAGGAGAGGCTCGGCCGGGAAAAGGAGCAGATTCTTAAGGAGAAGAAGAAGCTGGAGAGTGATAAGGAGCTCCAGGAGCAGCAGCTCAAGCTGAAGACCATGGAGATGGCCAACATCAATAGCGAGAGGCTGAGGCTCAACGCCTCCCTGCTCTCCTGCCTGAGGATGACCGGGGTGGGGGGTGGTGTGGTCCCTCATGGGCGACCAGAGTTCGGAGGTAAGACACGTAACTCGGGAGAGGCGGTGAGCATGCAGATGCCTTGGGCCTCACACTGATGGCTCTACCTTCCCTCAGCAGATACAATCAGCCACATGAAGGAGCTGCAGAAGTATGCTGCGGGTAGCTGAGTGTGTATGCCAGGTGGTAAGGCTTCACTGAATGCTCACTGGGACTCGAGCAGGGCTTGGCTGGGGGTCGGCAGGCTGATGCCACCAGGCTGACTTTCTGTTCGCCTTTGCTTTCTGTCCCATTCCAGGCCTGACACCGGGAAGCACGTCAGGCAGCAGAAAGAGGAGCACTCTGGTGGCCATTGGAAGATACATAGGCAGGCTGACCCTGTTTCTCAGTTGTCAATAAATATAGTGTGTGTGTGTGTGCGTGTGTGTATAACTGTTTCATGTTTAATGCATAAATAATCAAAAAAATAATTAACATGATGTAAATAATCAAATAAAGTACCTCCTGTTCATAAAGCGAATGCGTGTTACCTTGCTCAGTGTTAGCTCAATGCATGCAGATTGATACGCTTATGTATGGGGGGGGATGAAAGGGTTAAAGGCGTAGGTCAGCCCATTTGCCGACGAAGAGGGCCAGCCAGGGTGGGGGGGAGAGGGGGACACTGATGTTTACAGAAACGCTGCCGCAGGTCCGGCCCGACGTCGCCACTGAGAACTCATGACGCATAAACAAACCCGGCCTTCAGGGACCACAAGCACACGTCATCTGTCCCAGGAAGGCATGCACATGGCCACCTGGGGGGTGGGGTGTTCAGATACCACACATTCACAGACTACCTGGAAGGATTGGGGGAGCAGGGCACCCACCACGGAGGGTCACTTGGGATGAAAACATCATTATCCGAATAATGCAGTCTTCAGCGCTGCAACGACAATGCTAATGCTAATTGTGGGCTTCCTGCTGGGGAGGGGGGGGCTCGGACCCAGGGGGCGGCTCTGACTGCCAGGTGAAGGAGCTATCTCCGCTGTACTCAGGATATCCCGTTCGGCACGGAGCTGCTAGAATGCGTACATGTGAATCGGGGGTGGGGGGGAGGCATGGTATTCAACATTACATGTCAATGTTGCATCATCATACTTCAGCGAGCATGGCTGAGGCTGGAAGGCCAGAGCTTCCAGGTGGCTCGGCCCCGGCTCGGTCCCAGCCCAGCTCAGAATGGCTGCTGTGGGGAACAGCGTGCCAGGACCAGGGCCCCCAGGCCCACAAACCTGGGTCCAGCTGCGAGACCAGCAGGAGCCCATGGGACCGGCTCCGGGGGAATAAACAAAGGGGTGCGGACTGAATTCTTGCAGACTTGCCAACTGGCCCCCTCAGACAGTCCGTACGGCCCCCAGTGAACCGGAGGGATGGCTGTTCATTTATATAACGTTCTTCCTGCCTCTAGCTGCCTGGAGCCAGCCCTGATTGCACTTCCTCTGGGTGCAGGTCCCATCCACAGGCTGCGATGGTCCGGCATGCACACGGGGAGTACGGGGTGGCAGGCTGGTGACCGGCGAGCACACGGGGAGTACGGGGTGGCAGGCTGGTGACCGGCGTGCACACGAGGAGTATGGAGTGGCAGGCTGGTGACCGCCATGCACAAGGGGAGGATGGGGTGGCAGACTGGCGACAGGCGTGCACACAGGGGGGACGGGGTGGCAGGCTGGTGACTGGCGTGCACACGGGGAGGACGGGGTGGCAGGCTGGTGACTGGCGTGCAC
>JAODKM010000042.1:13905719-13921218 GCA_026780845.1 Petrocephalus sullivani
AAAGTTGAGGTTATCCACTAACTTACCCTTAAACTTACCTGGGTATGTCACATAACCTGCTTTCTGGAATACCCCCCAGGTCAAGGGGTTTGACGACAGGACGTAGAAACAGGATCGTAGTTCCGTAACGGACACAGAAATCAGCCAAACTTCCCCAAACGCAAAACAAAAGCAAAACTTCAACTTGGTAACATAAAACCGGACTGGGACCACTGGTGACCACTTCTATATGCTGGAGTGAGGAGCGGGCCATTGCCCAGACCCTCCCGGAGTAGGGTGGTGTGTCTCCCCAGCACAGAACTTGCACTAAATGCCCACACTTTAGGGCCTGTGAGAAAACCCATCTGAGGAGCCCGGGACACGAGCATGGGAAACAGCAACGGGCCAGCCGGAGCAGACAGGGCTCACAAGCCCCTTGCTGACGGCTCCACCCGGGCAAACATGCGAGTGGAGGGTGGACGGACACAGGTATTCACCATGTGAACGCAGTCAGGTTGTATCTGCCTCTTCCACTGGGCAGGCAAAAGACTCTAAACAGGAGGAGGAAGAGAGGGAAGAGGTGGAGGGGGGCTCGAGTTTAGATGGGGGCAAGATATTTTAGCATACTAATGGGCTTAAGGGCACAGGAAAAAACAGCAGCTCGCAAGCAGGGCTGGTATAGGCCAGAGGGCAGGGCCACTGGGGGTCTGGAGACTGTACAACCAGAAGGATGCTGGGTCGCGTCCCACTGTGCATTTGCAGCACATTCAGAAAGTATTCGCCTCATGCTAAAAATATTTAATATTTATGTTCTTTTTTCCTCTCAATCAACACACAATAAGGAAAATAAACAGGATTTTAGAACGTTTTTTGCAAACTAATTTAAAATAAAAAAGTACTTCTGGCAGCGATTACAGCGTTTCTGCCCAAATTCTCTGCAGATGCTCCTGAGCTCTGCAAGGGGGATGGGGGCCGTGGGCCGACAGGCAGCCCCAGGCCTCCATAGGGGGGGTGTGACGGGTTCAGGTCCGGGCTCTGGCTGGGCCACTTAAGGTCATTCACAGAGGAGTCATTATCTCACTACAGCTTGGCCTTTTCTTTGTGATTGGGGTCGTCGTCCTCTTGGAAGGCAAACCTACATCTGAGCTCCAGGGATTTTCATTAAGGAAGTCTCTGTACTTTGTTCCGTTCAGCTTTCCTTTCGAGCCACTCCCGGTCCCCCCTGGCACGACGCCGCCCCCACCAGGCTTCACTGCCACGGCGCCATTTCACAGGTGAGGATACGTGCCTGATTTGCTCCAGACACGACATTTACAGCTGAGGCCAAACATCTCAGTCTCAGGATCATCAGAACAGAGTATCTCGTTACTTGTTAGGGTTCTTTTAGCGCAGACCGCAAGCTGGCTTTCGTGTGACTTTTAATGAGGAGAGGCTTCCAACACAGGCCACTCTGCTGTACAGCCCAGATCAGTGGAGGGCTGCAGTCAGAAGCTCAGGAAGAGGACAGGCATTGCAGGCAATGGGGATGGCGGCGACCTAGTGCTATGATGCTCTAGTTATGGACCAAGAGGTTGCCGGTTGAAATCCTGTGTGTCACCAGTGGGTCCCGGAGCAAGACACTTCACCCCAAGTTGCTCCAGAGAGATTGTAATTGGAGTGTAAGTCACTCTGGATAAGGGTGTCAGCTAAATGCCATAAATGTAAATGATAAGTTACTCAATGGCCTGGGGCCCTGAGCTGGGAAGGGTCCCTGAGGGCCCCCAATTACATAGTACATTGCAATGACAAATCTGCCTTATTTGTGTATTGTGTTTCTCACAAAGGTGAAAATAAAGGTTCTGTGCTTATTAAATTGCCCTTGCTGATATTATTAGTTTACACTTCACAGTTAAATAATGGTAGTAAATTTAAACCATACTGTTGGAGGGCCCCCAGAGACCCAGGGATGGCCTCTGGCTACACTGATGTTTGTCCTTCTGGGAGTTTCTCCATTTCCACACAGGACCTCAGAGAATGAGCCAGAGTGAGCATCAAGCTGCAGCTCCAGCTCACACTCATTACAAACTTCTTGCATTTAACAATTACAGAGGCCACTGTGCTCTTGGAAACTGTCGGTGCTGTAATGTTTTCTGGGGCCTTTGCCAGATCTGACCCTCAACACAATGCCGTCTCTGTGCCCTGCAGACAGTGCCTTCGATCTCATGGCTTGATCTTGCTCTGAAATACATTGTCAGCTGAGTGACCATATATGGACAGTTGTGCACTTTTCCAACTCAAGTCCAATCAATTGAATTAACCACACGTGGACTCCAAAGATGATGTAGAAATTGCTTAAGGATTATCAATATAAATGGGGTACTTATGCCGATGTGTGTTTAAGTGTTTGATTTTTAATTAATTTGCCAAAATTTCTTAAGTCCTATTCTCATTGACATTATGGTGTATTGATTGTAGATTGATGAAGGAAAACATTAATTTAAATGTTTTTGCATAAAAGCATAATGTTAAAAAGTGCTCTGAATCTGCAATGCCTTACCATTTGAGTTTGGCACAAAAACAGCATTTAAATAAGTGTATGAAAATGAAATGTGCTCTTCAGCAGTGGGAACACTGTTCATGAAGACAGCGTGTAGGGAGAACAGGCAGCTTGGCACTTAGGTCACGTACCCAGAATGCTCTGAAATGCTGATGCAGGCCATTATAACTCACACATCACCCATGCGGCCCGGCCCACTCATGCAGCGCCAGCTGACAGGCAGGTAGGTAAGAACAGCGTCCATGGGCAAAGCCCGCCCTGAGCACCCCGCTATCTGCCACTGTGCCGTCATGCTGTCACAGTGTAACACAGTACAGCTGGAACGCAATGTTATAGCAGAGTAGGCGAGGGCTGCAGACATCACCACAGTGTCCCAAACCCAAAACGACACCTCAAATGTTTCCCTAAACATAGGTAAACCCGGGAAAGGTCTCCCCAACCTGAAGCAGGCCCGAGGATTCTTGGGATCTGGGCAGACATGCACCCATGGAAAACAGAGGTTTTGATTATGCTTAGCTCTGCATACAGATTATGATCTAATAGGAAAATATTGTGATATTCTGTGAATAATTACCATGGAACTGAAAACGCAGGAGCATGAGAATTAAATTGGCATAAATAACTAAGCATGACCTCCAGCAGTCCGATGACCCCAATGGCCTCCACACAGAGTGATGTCTTGGAAGTTTCCTTTCCCAGACAGCATGGACAAGCACACTCTGCTGGAGGGCGGCAGCCCGGACATCCCCCTAGTGAGCATCCATGCAAGATGGCACGCACATACATGCACACGGACAGACACAGATGCGTGTCCCTATGCCTTAGATGACGCCAATTTACAACCACAAGATGCTGAGTAGGAGAGAAAAAGCAGAATAGTGATATGCTTGTGCAGATTTAGGCCCGAAAGGCACAGGGCACAACAGGGACTGTACGGATGCCCTGGTGAAACAGCACCGCTCGCTCTCTCTCTTGCGGTTTCTGGAAGGGGGCAAGGAGATGGGTCTGCCCAAGCCAGCCAAGCCAGAGTTTGGGAGGGGGGAGCACAGGTTCACTTCCAGGAGTGTCACATGTACAACAGCACAGAGAGTGAACAGGGCTTCAACATCACACTCCCCTGCCATCACCCCCACCCACCTCCCTGCCAGTGCTGCGTCCTGAACGACACTAAGTACTGGCTGCACAACCTGTGGGCCAAACAAGGGGACATGCTGCTACCTGATTGGCCAGTGGGGCCCGGGGCAGTGGCTCCACCCATAACCAACCCCAGAGACCACCATCGGTGTGTTGTCATGCTAGAGGGGCAAGTAGTGACGGCCAAAATGACACCTCATGAACCCTTATTTCTTCTCCACTAGACTGTGCTCTCGGCTTGCTTTGGGACATGCGTTCAGCCCTTTCTTGAACAGACAGCACCATGTAGTGGGGTCAAACAATACAGGGTTCCCGAGCTGTTGTAGTGGCCATCGCTAGGTGCGAGACCACTGAAGGATGCCGTCCGTCTCCCCCCCCATCACGAGTCTCCTTTAGAACTTTTCTCTCATAACTGGGAGCTGTGGAAGTGGCCAGCCGGCTAAAAATGTCAACACAGCGGCTGAGGAAGTCCTTCCTCTGGGGAGTAGATGTGGTGAATGATCATTCTGCAGAGGATACAGGTCGGAAATCTAATCCCACTGGGATGATGGCACCAGGCTGGTTGAGAGGGGGCTCATACGCACCACCCCACCCCCCCTCAGGACCCAGTTGACATAAAATATCTGCCAACTTAATAATTCTAACTTCCTGGTTATTTTCATAAAAGAGAGAAATAAACATTACTAAAAACAAAACTTATCCCTGTTATACAGTTCATCCTGATATATCTGGTACAACAGATAACTCTTCAGGAGTCATCAGCCCAAAGCAGATTTGTTATTTTCAGAGGTAACAAGGACCCTGGGATAATTCCAGCTTAGTTGCTTATAAACAAGACTTCTGCCCAAATTCCTACAAGTCTATTAATAACAGCACGGGACAGGCTGTACACACCCAGCAAAGACTGTGAGAGTTTAGAACCACCAGCACTCACACACCCCTCCGACAAGGCGTTCACTGTGTAATATGACCTGGCTCACTTTTCATCACGAGGACACACATTACCAGGACTAAGGTGAAGCCTGCTCTCGCGAGGGACCTTCTCAGACCTTCCGCTCTGCATACAGGACAGAGCATGGCTTTCACAAGGGGCAGGAAGGTGGGGGGAATCCAGTTTGCAGGACTGACATATTCAGAAGCAAACGGGGGGCGTTATGTTCAGGGCATCATCTCTTTAAGTAGGGGCTCCCCCCCCTCCACCCCACCCCACCTGTAGGCAGCCACAGCAGCCGTGTTGACAAGTCTGAGGAGCAGACGGCAGATCCCAGTGTCTCCTGACAACAGAACCTGCCAAATTCCCTAACGCCCCTTTAAATGGTGCTTATGAGCCTCTTGCTTTCACTGTGGCTCAATGACACAAATTCACAGCCAAAATAAGCATCATTAACCCATTTTACTACCAGGAACAAAGGCACTGAGGTACAAAAGGACACAACCATTCCACTCTTAACCACTTAACAGAAGAAGAGGGACTTACAACTAGCAGATCTGTAAGACAGGAGCAGCAAAATGGCAGACTGAACCAAAACTCAAGAATTCATACCCTAACTAACCATATTGAGGTGTTGGCATCATTCTGAGCGGTCAGAGAATAGCACCGGTGGAGCTGATTAATGACACTGATGTTCAACACTAGTACTAAAAAAAGACTTCCTGAACCATTTTCTGTAATTTTTGATCCCTCTAGATGGCGTTCTTCATTTGCTTTTGGGCACTTTGAGTACCTTCTTGAAAGGAGAGCACCATCTAGTGCAGTCAGTATATCAGTATCAAATATAGCAAATGGTTCACAAAGTGTTGTTTTGTGAACTAACATGTGCCAAATATGGTATTTAAATAAAAAGGGCCAACGTCACTCCACATAAGGGATTGGGGGTGTAATGTGAAGCAGAACACAATGGCTGGGGCCAGTTCCTGCTGCGTTTGTAGGGTTTACATATCAGCCTGGTGTGGGAAGCTACTGCTGGTTAATTACACAACCCACACATAACTGAGGGAGATGTAGAGATCACTCATATTAACCAGCTTTAAGCTTTAAGTTTTTTTTGGAAAACTGTTTTAGATACCTATAAATAAAGGCTTGGTATCTAATCTCTTTTCTGAAAAGCTATTTTAAAGAGAAAGGAACCAACCCTGGAAAACAACATATTTTATTCTAAGCCCAAAGTATACGAGTAAGGCGGAAACGGGAGGAGACCTAAACTGCAAGACCTGGCACAAATTCTTCATAACTTCAACAACATATAATCACAATAAGTTTGAGTACAGGAGGAGAAACTCATCGTTGTCTAAAACTGCATCCAAGGTCAGAAGGGAGATGGTACAAAGGGCTGCGTGGCGGCCACTTGTGGTCAAAGCCAGGCACTACATCAGAAGAGCACTGTAGAAGCACAGTGGAAACTCAGCTAGAAGTAAGATATTAAAAACAAACTGAATACAAACATGACTACATTTTATACAGGCATCATTCCCGCATCCTGAAAAACAGTCCATGAGCTGCTCATCTCGCCAGCCAACTGCGTGAGCTACCATGTATGATGGTGTGCATGTGTCTGAATGCAGTGCACTGTAATGTTTAAGTGTCCTCAGTCATCTCCTGGCTGTCTGTCCGAGCAATTTTCCGGGGAGGGGCTGGGCTCTCCCCTTCCACATGCTCCTGTTCCCGCTTTTTGGCGGCATTCTGTTGGAGAGAGCAAAAACACAGCGACTGATAAGCAGCGACATCCAAACAGCCGTATGCACAAGTATAGAGTATAGAGAGCCCAACCTTTTTGTCCCACTGCTGGTGAAGGTATCGTAGGAGAATGTTCGTCTTCTCTGTGACAATGACTGCAAGGGGGGGGGGGATAAGCACATTTTACCTAAATATTATATAAGGAGTGATCAAAACATCCGCTATTAGAATGATTACACTGAGATGGATGACATTAGAAACTTACAAGGGGGCAGAAACGACAGTG
The DNA here is from genome assembly GCA_026780845.1 of Petrocephalus sullivani. NCBI lineage: Eukaryota > Metazoa > Chordata > Actinopteri > Osteoglossiformes > Mormyridae > Petrocephalus > Petrocephalus sullivani. The sequence continues at coordinate 13,912,329 of JAODKM010000042.1, forward strand.
AGACTGGGGGGGGACAGGCGAACATGGAGACAGACAGGCAGGCAGGGGGCACAGAGAACGACAGGCAGGCGGGCAGCACAGAGAAAGACAGACAGGCGGGCTGCACAGAGAAAGAGACAGGCGGGCTGCACAGAGAAAGACAGACAGGCGGGCAGGCAGGTAGAGAGACACTCACTTTGCTCAGAAGGGTACTCTCTCGTTGGAAGGTATACTGATGGTCTCCTGTTCTGTAATAAACATTCATGAGCATTTAGCAGCAGAAAAAGCCTGCTCCTCATTTCCATGTACTCAGAAGCCCTCAATACCACCCCCTTCAGCCCAACAGTCCAGCTAATAAACCTGCAGCTGTCAAACCCTGTCTGGAGTGCAGCTGCATAACCCCTCCACCCCGCCAGGAAAGGGAGCACTCACCGACGCCTTGCAAACAGAATCGGCATGAAACCTGCTGAAGTTGCTCTTGTTGTAGACGGGAAGCCCTTTCAGGAAGTCTGCCTGCAGGGAGAGACAACCATTAGCAATGACACTGACAGATACGCTGAGCTCAAAAGCAAACTTTAACCTTAACCTTTTCACGGAGTCTGCCTGCAAGGCAGGTAGCCATTACCAATTACAGCAAACAGCACAGCAGTGCCCAGCCACCCTACAGCATTCTGACATTTGAGATCAACACGGAATCTAGCTGACCAAACACAAACACCCATATTCCCATAACATGTCAGATATCATAAAGAGAATCAGATGACAAGCATACCCTATTTACGTGGGTTAAGGGATGACAGACATGCCACAATTACGAGGAACCCGGCATGCTTAAGGTCTAAACACAGATTTTAATAAAACTATCATATCATAAAGACAACTCCAATTAGGAATGCAGGGACATTTAGGGGCGTTGGTCTATGATCAGCTGGCTGCATCTATAACCAGTGTAACACTGCAGTCTGCTTTAAACGTTAACAAACGTAAGATCTTTACCCTTTCTCTGCAAAGCGACGCTTCACGTTACCGCCTTATTGATTTAAGGCTTATATTAGAGCCGATCTACTGCACACCGCCCCAAGCACTAGCAGCCGGGACCGCCCCGCCACATAAGACACCGAGGACATTTAAAAGCCTCATGTAACCCGGTACCATGAGGCGTAGGGGCCAAAACGGCCTCGTATCACACAGACGACGGCCAAATAGCAAAAAGGCTAACGAGCTACCAAAGCAGCAGGGGGACATGCTAACGCAGGCGCGGGCGCTGCCGCGGCGAAAAGGCGAAAGTCTGCCGCTGACACGCAAGACAGTACGAAGAAGCTCACCTTGTCCATGTTTTCTGGGGCTGTGACTGTCAAAGTGAAGCAGTTCGGGGGTTTAACTGCAAAGTATCAAGGCGACGCCGCTATTATAAGCCGCTAGGCAGCTGCCGAGCCGTCGGTCTGCTAGCGGACTGCTAGCTAGCTAGCGCTGAAAAAAAGAGCTAACTACGGCTAAGAAACCATACACGGCTTTAACAACGCGCGCGGACGGTGAGAAGCAGACGAAAGCACGACAGCGTGCTACAGTACATACGACCGTAAATCTGTATACGTATTTACACAGAAATTAAATGTGTTTATCGCACTATAACGGCCGCCTAGCTAGAACCTGCCATCTTTGATTCTTTACGCCCAATAGCCGTGGAAGCACATTTACGTCATTTTTCCTGGTACCTATACTTCATTCTGATTGGCTACCAGCTGTTAACCCCGGTATTGGTTTCTGGCTTTCTGATTGGCTTCTGTTGCAACGTAATTTCAGAGGTTACGCCGTGGCTCCCTACCAATCATAAACCACGCATAAGAAAATTAACATCAATTGAGACGACCAAGAGTCACGTGTGCGGAAGTTCGGCACAGCTTGATTAAAATGTGAAGTACAAATCAAATCAAAGTTTATATGGCAAGCCGTTTTAACTTTAATTCGTTTTTAGAGGATATCACATATTCAATTCGAAGTCGTTTGAATGGACATTCTTGATATCAGAAATTCAATTGTCGATTGTCACTAGTTATAATGTATATTTCTGATATTACAAGTTCAGTTCCAACTAGTTAGAACAGTAATTCTTGAAATCAGAAATTGCATTTTAACTAGTTAAAACTGAATTCTTGATAGAACAAATTCTATTTTGGCTAGTTAGATTTAAAACAATTTCCTCATTTATTATAGTGGGAGCTGGAATTTTAACTAGTTATAATTGAATTTGAACTAGTTAGAATTCCAGTTTCTGATATCAGGAATTCAGTTGTAACTATTTATGATTAAAATTGGATATTCAACTAGTTAAAATGTTATTCCCGATATCAACAATTGGCATTTCGACTAGTTAAAACTGAATTCCTGATATCAGAAATTGGAATTATGACTAGTTAAAATTGAATTATATCTAGTTGAATTTGAATTCCTGATATCGGAAATTGGCATTTTGACTAGTTAAAATTCCAACTCCCACTGAATCAAGTATTATCAAAGTATTAGCATTATAACTAGTTGGAACTGAATTTGTGATATCAGAAATACACATTATAGCTAGTTACAATTGAATTTGTGATATCAAGGATGTGCATTCTAACTAGTTAGAAATGAATATGTGATATCCTCTAAAAATTACTTAAAGCTAAAATGGCTTGCTATAAGTTTACACAACAGTACAGCATGTGGCAGTAGATGCAGACAGTGAAACGGGTTTCTCGGAGAGCTCCCTAAAGTAAAGTAAGATGGCCTCTGAGTTAGACATGAGACTCTATTAAACGAATATATTTGCCGAGTTAAACTTCGGATTTAATCTTCCAAAATTTTATTAGATTCCTCGTCAGCTGCAACAGTACATGATGAGTGTCACTGAACACTGGCTAACGCACATCGGGTCTAATAATATACCATGCTGAAATGATACAACACCCAAATATCCAGAATAAACCTGGCACGGGAAACCCGTTGTCTAGACAGCAGTCAGAATTCTGAAAGCACGGGGCAATCGGATATATCCTGACGCTGATAATGTTCCATCTCTACACAAGACGTAGAATGTTACATAATTTTTGTTCGATATTTAGGTTTGGCTGAAGAATTTCATGACCTATTATCTTGACGTGAATGACAGAACGTCTTGTCCACTTCACCGTTCATATTTTCAAAGCTCGTTTTACCGCAGCTTTTAGGCATAGGCATAGTTATAACGTGTTTTATCAAAGGCAAAACATACTTGCACCGTATATAGATGTTAATTCTCTAAATGCTAATTCAACTTGTGCGTGCGGCACATGTTGAGTACTTAAACATACCACCCCATTTGTGTGTGTATGCGCCAAGCCAACACTGACCTAATACTTAATACTTATATAGGATATTTAACTGACAATATAGTATATACTGGTCATATTAAACGAGGTACGCTTTATATTTAGAAATGTTTACAAAACTGAGGAGTACAGACCAACTCGAAAACCTTTCATCTGGATTTATCTTAACTTTATTATCGACACAATATAAAGAAGTCCATGAAGCTAACTATATCTTGGAAGGTTGCGGAGTTACTTCACATCTACAGGTCCAAGCCACAGATGAGTTGTCGCACTCTGTCACAAAAGTCTGACACACACGGGAGCCGATCAGTGCGTTAAAGACTTCCGTCCTTTGAGCATTCTTCTCAGAATCACCTCGATTCCGCCACGGGTGCTGATCCTCTTGAGCCAGCCATGAGTTCTCTTTCGCTTGATGTTCTTGGGCTGGTACTCGGTGCCGCGCTTGACTGTCCGCACTTGCTGGCAAGCCCAAGGCAGAGACTGGAATACTCCACCTAGGCGCCGAACTGCGGCCCCGAATGGAACCCAGCTGCTAACTGCTCGGGTGTGCGGAGCGCCGGCATCGGGTAACTGTGGAAGCGCAGTCCTGTGGAAGAAAAAACATAACCACGGGTCCCATTACACGACCAGTCACCCGACCTCAATACACCCGGATTTACGCAGAAATAGAAAGATGCACTCTCCTGGGTGCACGCTGTGGTGGGCCATCTACTAAACTCAAATAATGTACCTGCATGAGATCCGTCCAGCTCCACACAGCAGGCGGGCTGCTGGTCTTAGTACATTCATTTTTTTAATCTAACTTCGTTTTTATTACTGGACACTGCCTAACGTGCTCGTTCTGCTCTCATGGCTATTACTGCTAATTTTATTCCATATGCTCGCAGCCACGGCGGTATCTCTGTAGGGCAATACGAACAGGAAGTTACTCGCGGACGTCCTTCCGCCGTCAAGGACGAAATCTACCACCGATCTGGGATCGGCTACGCCTGCGCATAACAGCGTTAACTGCCCAAGAGCATCTGGCGGAGGAAACTGATCCTAGAACCTAGATCCTAGAGTTGATCGAGTGCTTCTGCGCATGCGCAAAACAGCAAAAAATACTGCGGTGTATTTTTATGTTGTGTTCTGTACCAGTGGCACAACATTGTAATCACCTTTGGCTGTCGTCCGAAAAAGAACCGTAGTCACCGACTGAATATAAATGATGTCAAACAATAATTGTTTTCAAATAAACATGGACATAATAATCGTTATTAAGGTCTAATCGCTGTTCAATTAATCTGTAGGGTAAATATTTCGCTTGTTTCCCTCTGCATACATCTCGTAAAATGTTACATATGCAGGATTACACGACATTCTTAAAACGACGCATGTTGTGAATGCCAGGCGTAAGCATCGTAGTTTAACAAAATCCCTTTCTGGAAGCACAATGATCATCTCGGAGACAGTTGCTTAGCAACTAGAGCACTCACTGCGGTTGGGGTAGAGAAAAATATATATTTTGATACAACAACATGAATCGGTGTGTATCAGTCATTTTAGGAATATTTGCAGAAACCGGCTTGAATGATCATTTTTTTCACAGTACTAAATCACAAGATCCGAAAAACGCAGGGGTGGCCAATGTTATCTGCAAAGGGCCGGTGTGTATGCAGGTTTTCGGGATAACCTCTGGGTCAGCTGTTCAAACTCAGGTGTGAGGGCGGGCAGCCAGTCCTCTGATTAGCAATCTAATTTGGAGTTACGAAAACCTACATAACTAACGGCCCTCTCTGGGTAAGTTTGGCCACCCCTGGCATAACGGGCCATGCTCAAACAGCCTTTCATAAACACTGCAAGTAAAATGTAGAACAACCGGTGCGCGTAGGCGTCTAATCTGGGTCAGCCTGAGGATGGTACGTTCCGATCGGAAGCGTCTCGTCGTGCCCGGTAGCTCCTCCACCTGCCTCGGTAACAGAGACTGCAGACGCCTCATTGGCGGGCAATGCACGGACGGCGGAAGCTGATTGGCTAAAGCCAAAAGTCACTCATATGTTGGGGTGGGGCTTCACCGATGCGTCGTGTGGAGGCGATGAGAGAGGGGCAATCAGTGCGGGTCTGTCCAGGCCGGCGGACGGGCGCCCCAGTGCGCGGTATGATCAGCGAGCCCATGGCTTCGCCGGGGCTCAGTGGCGCAGCGGCACCTGCGCACCCCACTTCGCCGTCATTAACGACACATTTCCATACTAACGGGTAAACTCCCAGCGGGGACCTAAGAAGCAGTATGAATGCAGCAGATTCCAGTGAAACCTGAGAATTGGATTGGCTGCGGCGGGTTGCCCGTAGATTCTTATTGCTGGCCTTTGAGAAAATAAAGGAAAGTTCGTCCGACAGCATATTTTTCACTCGTGTCAGAAACGTCGGTGAATCAGGTAAGATGTCCCTCGGGATGTTTGACAGTTGTCACGTGTACCCCCCCCCCCCTCCCCCGGTTTGCCGGTGCCCCGTCTTCATCTGCGGCTTTTCCTTCCCTTTTTGGTCACTGGGCTCCGGCCATCCATTGCGCAAAGGGGATGCTGCGGCACTGAGGTGCAGCTTTGCAGCAGAAGCGGACCGCCGTGCAGCCCGCAGCCTGCTGGATGCCGCCGTGTATTGCAATGCGCCTGCATTACAGGCGCCGTATTGCGTTGTGTTGATCCGGGAAGTACCGCTTTTTATCAGGGCAATTAGTGATGCAATTAATGAACCTACCAAATAATGAATAAGCCGGTGTGTGGTACTTCTTAGGGCCAACTAAAAATGACCTTCCTGCAGTGTCCTTTACAAAGAGCGTCTGTACAACGGTAGCGATAGGCTTAATCCAATAGAGCCATTTTACTGTGCTGAGGTGCCAGTAAACTGGCTTACATCCCTGTGTTTGCCTCTGTGTGCTGACCCAGTCTGCAGAGCACTTACTGCAGTGTGGCTTCCAGCTGTAGATGATGCCTATAGGTGAACCTCAGTGCCATTAATATAAGCCAGTTAGAGGAGGATGCAGTCCATTGGATCCAAGTTACTGTACTAATAAATACTAATGTGGTGGCATCAGTACATGATGGCTTATTGCTGTTGCTTTGGCCTTGGAGGGGTGATGGTGAGAGGAGAAGCAGGCAGGGATTGGCTGCATGTCCTGCTTCAGTTGCTGCCTCTGCTGGTGAGCTGTGGGAATTGCATGTCAGATCGTTGACCTGTGTCAATAATTCAGCATCATCTTGTCATGCTTCCAAGAGATTAATGGCGGTATTCAGGCTGAGGCCAGCCACCCTACTGTCATCCGCTGCTGCAGGTGGATATGCTCCTTTGGTTAGCTAGCCATTCTGAATCATGAGTGTGTGATTTTTGGTCTACAGCATGTTTTATGGAGCTGGATTTTGATCCAATAGGTCGTACCCAAGTTCAGCTCTGCCCCGAGGGGCTGGAGGTGTCAGTCATTGAGGTAGAGAGAAATGGGGCAAGCAGTGGAAAGCGGGGTGTATTCTGAAAAGGCGATATAGCGCAGACGGTCCTGTCGTTTCTGTGTGTCCGCAGGGCAGGCACCATGCTGATGGGCATTGTGGACAGTCTGCTGTGCTGCCTGACGGCAAAGTACAGCAACGCGCCGGTGCGTCTCCGGGCCCCGGACATGGGCGACGGCTTCGAGTTCATGGAGGTGAAGCCAGGCCGGGTGCTGCGAGTGCGCCACCTTGTCCCCGAACGGCCGGCTGGCAAGGAGGCCAACCTGCCACTGGGGGTCAGCGTCCGCTGCAAGCGCAAGATTGTCGTGTACCGTGGCGGGCAGCTGCTCATCGAGAACCTGGCCGACGTGCCCCGCTCCGAGATCCTGCACTGCCAGGATGGGGGCGCTGCTGAGGTAAGCGCCACGCTGGAGGTGGAGATGGGCGCCGCCCTATCTGCAGGGCATGGGACTACACCTCCCATTGGGCGCCGGCGCCGCAGAGCCAAACGCAAGGTGCTGATTGACTTGGAGCGACGCATCTCCAGCTGCAAAGGCAGCCAGGCGGACGTGGCGCTATTCTTTCTCCATGGGGTGGGCGGGTCCTCAGACATCTGGGCCAATCAGCTCGAGTTCTTTTCACACTTGGGCTACGAGGTGATCGCCCCGGACCTGTTGGGTCATGGGGCCAGCTCAGCGCCCAAATACCCCGCTGCTTACACCTTCTACGCCCTGGCGGAGGACCTGCGAACCGTCTTCAGGAAATACGCACGCCAACGTAACATCCTCATTGGCCACTCTTACGGGTGAGTCTGCGTCTGCAAGCCTGTCGTCTCTGGGGCTGGTCCATGGGCTGCCTCTAGGGTCCTGAAGCTCTCTGTGTCTTTGCAGGGTGTCATTCTGCACCTTCCTGGCACACGAATACCCAGAGCAGGTGCACAAAGTGGTGATGATCAATGGTGGCGGTCCGACGGCGCTGGAGCCCAGCCTCTGCTCCATTTTCACCTTGCCCTCCTGCATGCTGCGCTGCCTGACGCCCTTCCTGGCCTGGAGCTTCCTCAAGTAAGGCTGTCAGCTTGTGGCGCTCCACAGTATCTATGACAAAGACTGGGGCTCAGGGTGGGATGTGCTCTGCTCTTTGTCGCCCCCCACAGAGGTGGCTTTGCCCGCCAAGGGGCCAAGGAGAAGCAGCTGCTGAGGGAGAACAACGCTTTCAACGTGTCTCCCTTTGTGTTGCGGGCCACCATGAGTGGCCAGTACTGGCCGGAGGGTGATGAAGTCTACCACGCAGAGCTCACCGTGCCCACTCTGCTGCTACACGGCATGTGTGACAAGTTCGTGCCGATCGAGGAGGACCAGCGCATGGCAGAGGTACCCAGAGTCACTCAACCCCCAGACCACAGTGCTCCACCCTCAGTCTGTCACACAGCCACCAGACCTCAGTGCTCCACCCTCAGTCTGTCACCCTCAGTGCTCCACCCTTATTCTGTCACTCACAGCCACCAGACCTCAGTGCTCCACCCTCAGTCTGTCACTCACAGCCACCAGACCTCAGTGCTCCACCCTCAGTCTGTCACTCACAGGCCCCAGACCCCAGTGCTCCACCCTCAGTCTGTCACTCACAGCCACCTGACCTCAGTGCTCCACCCTCAGTCTGACACTTAGCCACCTGACCTCAGTGCTACACCCTCAGTCTGTCACTTAGCCACCAGTCCTCAGTGCTCCACCCTCAGTGTTACTTTGCCACCAGACCTCAGTGCTCCACCCTCAGTGTCACTTAGCCACCAGACCTCAGTGCTCCACCCTCAGTCTGTCACACAGCCACCAGAACTCAGTGCTCCACCCTCAGTCTGTCACACAGCCACCTGACCTTAGTGCTCCACCCTCAATCTGTCAGACAGCCCCCAGACCTCAATGCTCCACCCTCAGTCTGTCACACAGCCACCTGGCCTCAGTGCTCCACCCTAAGTCTGTCACTTAGCCACCAGACCTCAGTGCTCCACCCTCAGTCTGTCACACAGCCACCAGAACTCAGTGCTCCACCCTCAGTCTGTCACCCTCAGTGCTCCACCCTCAGTCTGTCACCCTCAGTGCTCCACCCTCAGTC
>JAODKM010000042.1:13944639-13969048 GCA_026780845.1 Petrocephalus sullivani
CATGTCCCACTGGGAGGAGGCCCCGGGGAAGACCCAGGACACACTGGAGAGACTATGTCTCTCGGCTGGCCTGGGAAAGCCTCGGGATCCCCCCAGAAGAGCTGGATGAAGAGGCCGGGGAGAGGGAAGTCTGGATGTCCCTGCTTAGACTGCTGCCCCTGCGACCCGACTCCGGATTAGCGGGAGACAATGGATGGATGGATGGACGTTACATGCATTATACATAAGTTATACATACATACATTACATACACATATATTATACATAAGGTAGCCGGTCATAAGGTGCAAATATATAGTGCAATGAAATAAAATAAAATAATGCAAATGGAAATTGAGGATTACGTTGGGAGGGGGGTTAAGTGAGGTGAATGACAACAGTTCAGTGTTCAGCTTGAGGGAAGAAGCTGTTCCTGAGCCTGGAAGTATGGGTAAAGAGACTTTCATGAACTGTTTCCGGAGCTCACACGGAACAGGATTTATGTGTCGATTTTTAAAAGTTTCCAAGGAGACCAGTTAAAACATGGAAGAGACACAATGCTGAGCTGAGATGTAACATCGGCCGATGGCTTTGTGAAAACTGGGTCAGGCTTCCCAGTTTAGGCTTCCTGGAAGAAGGCTTCCTTAATGTAGCCCAGCACTGACGTAGCTCCGCTTTGACAGGAAGCAGGCCTTGTAAATAAGACAGGCAGAGTAGCAAACCCACACTACTCTGAGCCCATCCACAACACGGGGACAACGACCCTTAGCGGCCTTTTCAAGCATGTTCTCGAAGTCGACTCACCGCCGCTAAGAGTCGCCAGCAATGGAGCCTTTGGACTGGACCTGGGTCACATGGCCTTGGGGTTTTGGTAAGGACTAAGTAAATAGCCCTGCAGAAGCTGACCATCAGCAGGAGGTGTGTGCTCATTTCCATCCTTCCTGAGACTTCATGTAGATCCACCTTTTCACAACCTAATGGAAAACAGAAACAGGACAATTCAATTCAGTTTATTTTTATATAGCGCCTTGAACAACAGAGTCATCCCAATGCACTATACATGGATGTGTCGTGATGCATCACTACATCATCTGAACTGGATAATATTTAAAAGAGGAAAAAGAGAGGACAAAGAAAGAAAGAAAGTCAGAAGATAACAGAGGAGAGTAACCAGAAACTCCCAAATAGAGAGGAAAAAAAACCTCTGGGGGTCCAGGGTCAACTGGCTGCCCAACCCCCTTGGGCATGCTAACATCACTGAAAAAGAAGGAGTGGGCTTGCTTGCTCAAAGTGAGAACTGTGGTTCAGGGTAAAGCCAAAGTCCACCGATGGGTCAGTTCTCCACGCCGGCCTGTGTAGGGTGGCAGATTGAAGGCTGCACCCACTCCGGGCACCATCCGGACATGTGGGAAGACAGAGAGCATGGATGGCCAGAACATGCACTGACATACTAATGGACAAGCACACCTCATTAAGAAGGGCGCCCACAGGTGTGGCCTTAGGAAAGGTAAGGGGCATTCACTGAGACATGACAGACCTCCTCAGGGATGAGAACCTGAGGGCAGCCATGCAGTGGGTGATACCTCAGCACCACACTGTTCAGGTGGAGCTGAATAGTGTGAAGTTTTTTCGGGTGGCTGGAGGGGCAATCCTGCCACCAACCCCCAAGTTCTCCTTGAAGTTGGAGGACCTACTTACAGGGCCAGATGTAGGTTAACATCATACCCAGGATGATGCAATTGCAAGTCAAGGGCCTTACTCAAGGGCCCAATGGAGTAGAATCACTCCTGGCATTCACAGGATTCAAACCAGCAACCTTCCAATTGCTGGCACAAATCCCTAGCCAACACTTCACCCCACCTTAGAGAAATACCCAAAAAACAGCATAGAATAACTCACAGCCAGGGTTATGGAGACGATTAAAGAATTTTCCAGAAGCTATGGGTTACTACGAAACACATGGAAATCCCAAAGTCTCCCAGGTTCTGATGGACTTTGCTTATGCTCATCCATATTCAGACGGTAATGTTTTTTCTTCAGTCATCCGAAGTGGAGAGGGAGGTATTGTGCCTGCCGTTATTTCCCTGGGGGGCTTGGCTGAGCGATCGCAAACAGGTGAATGGCTCTGAGGCTATACTAATAGTTTAGTCTTGTTTTCACCGACGCAGAATTTCCCAGGACAAGGTCAAACAACAACTCGTGTCCTTGGGGCTGGGAGAGCCGCAGTCTTCGGGCCAATGTTCAAACTGCTCAGGCTCAGCGGAAGGCGAATATGAGACCCGGGACGATCTGTCATAGCAGCAGTGACAGCGCTGACCATTTCCAAAGCAGACCGTCTCCGGTTCGACATCACACAGCTGCCTACTCAAAAGGAATGGTCTCACAGGAGAGTGAGAGGACGACTTCGGGATGTGGCTGGATAGAGATACCACAACTAGAAGTTTAGCAGCATTTAGGTCGACTATTAAAAATGAGACAAGCCGGGGAAGGAAGCTTTGAGGTTGTTACCCAAGTGTGCTCACTTGAGCAGACATGTTCCTTAAACAAAGCATCACTTAGCTAGGCATCCAAAGTATGATTAAACATGTTGAAGGCAAAGAAAACAAGCCGTTATTTTCCAGGGCAGTATGATGGATTTTTCAAGTGGAAACCATAGATCCCAGTGAAAACATAGGGGCGTGGCAAGCTAACGGTGTCCGCCGGCTGGCCGAGCGCTCCGGGGCACCGCGTCTCGCTTTGCGGTGCCGAAATGTAAACCACGTGAATGTCCAGCAGCCCTCGCTGTGTGAGACGTAGTGCAGCTGACTCGACGGCCTAAGCACCATCTGAAGGAGATCGCTCCCCTCAAAAACCATTACCCGGAGATGAGAAACACTACTCTTACTGTTAACATAACAAGCAGTCGTGTAATGTGTGCAGAAACAAACAGCGGATAATTACGAGAACACAGCTCTGCCCCAGACCTCTTTGCACGTGCCCGCGTGTGTGTGTGTGCATCTTCTTTATACAGATGTGTTCACATAATTGTGAGTGTGCACTTCAGTGAGTCCACAAGGCTGCAGTTAGCGCAGTGAGCTCTGATCATGGAAATGAGCCTGCTGCTCTGTATATAGATGACCTGGTGAGCTACTTTGAACCTCTTGGTAAATGCTGCCTGAAATGTGGCCACCCTTCAGCACCGCCTAGTCCCAGCACACGGGGGCCCCCTGACAGCCCACGCCCATTCCCCCTTAATAAAGCCCCCCTTTCCTGACACTCATACTAAGCCACCAAATGAACATAGAGTCGGTCCATTTGCATCACGCCTTTCCTCATCGCGGTTTGGATGTATTGTGGGGTTGGCATAAGAAATGTAATGTTTTTTCTTTTTGGAATGTTTTGGGAAAGTTGCAGACGACGCAAAAAGAAGTTTTCTAACTCATAAATGCACTAAATATATGTACAGTGTTGGTGTGGAGGATGGCGAGCGTGATTACGGCAGCCTCTCACAGTGCCCCCGTAGTGCTCTCGCACTGATCTTTGTATCTCGTGTGTCTCATATTTTTCCGCTCTTCCTTTGCTCCACTCGCACGTTCGCTTTGCTCACCAAGGTGACCAAAACATATTACATGGTTTTTCCAGATCGTGGGGGGGGGGGGGGCCCGCACCCCCTAACCCCCACCATGTGGAAGGGTCGACCGCGGAAGCTAATGGCAGCGGGTGTCACATGGAAAATAAGTGAATAAAATTGACCCTCTCTCACGTACACAGCTTGTGCAAGGAATACACTTTCTTGGGGGGGAGTGGAGCGTGTCTAATTACTCACCTCGCTGTGACCTGAACCCCAGCCGGAGCACCTGAATCCCAGGACACAGTGCACCGGCTTACTTATCGATACACAACGGTAACACCTGACACATGAGCACAATGCAGACATGTTTATAAGGCTGAGAAAGTTGAGACAGAGGTGAGATAAATGGCCGGAGAGGTGGCTGGAATGAGAATTGCTGAAGGTGTCCTGTCCACTGTCTCTGCTCCAGTAAAATGCCGTCTTCCAGAAGCCTCCCTGCACTCAGCTACCCTGGAATAGCGAGGAAGACACACGTCCGGGCCAGTACCCTCTCTCTGCCAGAGCTGTTTGTGGAAGATCAGCATGCAGATGCATCAGATTTGCATGTATACAGGAATCTGGCCCTGCTATTGGTCTGTCCAGCCTGGGGGGGGCGGGGTCAGAGCGAGTGTCTGCTCCCCCCAGCTGGCTCTCCCAACCACGAGAGCAGCAGTTGTGAGGATAATAGTTGGAGGGGAGGCGTAACAGCAAAGGACACATGCCAGGAGTGGAGAGGAGGCACAGCTGTGCTCAACTCACCAGGGGCAAAAGGAAAAGACGCTCCTCATTACTGCGGTATCTGCCCACTCTCTCTGAGTCCTGTGAAAGCGAGGAGACCCAGAGAGCCCGGGAGCTGGCTGCACTCCGGCCATGCCCACTCCTATGGCAACCTGGAAGGCCCAGTGCTGATTTGGTCCATGGTGCTCTTTTTAAAAGTGAACATCAAACCTATGCTCTCAGAGGGAGTGTAGAGCCCAGCACTCACCTGCAGAGGGCTCGGAAGAGCTGCCCTTCGGATGTGCCACGAGATCCAAGAGATGGTCTGGAACATGGAGCCGCTCCAGAATTCCTGACAGGGATATTAGTTTGCAATATACTGATGCAGCCGGATTTGGAGTCTCCCTAATCTTTCGGTCTGTCTCATTAATCTTTTGACTAAAGGCTTGCAGCACAGTGCACCGACCAAAGCCACTCCGGAGCTGCACTCCGTGGAGAGAGCGGCACTCAGCAGTTTTTTCGCCAGTCTGTTGTGGGTGTGACCCCCATACACACTTTTTCCATCGCTGGGATGCTTCCTGACGTCTAGGCGCTGTTCTCCCTCTTATTGCTATTTGCATAGCCTGACAAGACCGTCGCACCTGTTTCCAGCTCCCACTGAGGGCACAAGCAAGTGCAGCGCCTGAGAGACCATCTCCTGTGGATCTTTTTTGGTAAGGGGGGGGGGGTGTACAAACACTACGAAAGCATGCAGGACTCCCCAAAAGCTGAGCTCGGGGCACAAAGCGGAGCCGGATGATCCTGGCAAGACAGAAACCCCCCAAAAGAGCCCAGCCACTCCAGCAGAGGTCGGGAGGCACCCAGGGATCTTCAGGCAGCCCATGCAAGCACAGTGACTGGCTCACAAACCCCCGCCGACATTCCTTGACTCGGGCGCCCCAACCTGGGACACCCTAATGGGCATAACTCAGGACGGCTGAAGAGTCTGGATTAGCCGGGCGTACGGTAAGGCCTCATCCCTTCCTATGCGTGTGGCCACGGTTACATAAACACGGGAATGCCCTTCCCATGGCTGGGCCCCCTGGGCTGCCTATCATGTTGCTTGTTTTGCTGTCAATTGTTAAATCAGTGCTGTGTTCATGTATCATAGTAATAGCGAGGGGGAGATCGAAATAGGCGAGTGGATTCACACATCACACTTAGTTTTTATTGACAGATCAGTGCAGCATGTTTCCAAGCACATTATTAAGGTTATAATTAGCATCTCGGTAACAAAAGTCAGGAGTCCATGGCTTTCGGGGGCAGCAGGGTAAAGGAGGCTAAGCTGATTGGCTTTCAAACTGCTCATCGGCATTAACCTGAGCTACACTCCACAGCCATGTCTTACAAAGGCTGCTCCCTCTCACACAGAAGAATCAGTTTTCACCCCACTGCACACACATATACAAAGGTCTTTTCTTCTGTAGTCAAAAGTGCTCTCTAAGCTGGCCACTTGCCACCACCACGGCTAGACGAGCCCATCAAAAGCCGGATTGATGAGGCTGACGCCTCTCGCTTCGGGCCGGACTTCTGGGTCGTGTTTCACTCTGCTGCCGGGCCATTGTTCATTAACAGCCAAACCCGAGTCATCACCCACTTCTGGGCCCAAACAGACGTATGGTTCTCCTGTATGGGCTGACGGATGCGCAGCCCGTTAGGAATTGTGAAGTGATGAGGTCGAGGCTCATCAGAGATGGCATCCTAAAAGCCTGGCGCGATCCGGCGCCAGTTAGCCACCAAACGGAATTCGCTGACACTTCTCCCCGCCTATTCACACTCCCTGATGCACGAGAGGCTTTCCCTTGGCGGAGACGCCGGCTGTGTTGGAACACCATCAGATATCTGGATAACACTATCGAGGACTGGCAGAGGTTAACGTGAAAGGCAGCAGAGATTTCACTGACAGCACAGTGATGCTTTATGTAGGGTTACCATCCACCAAGCCCTAGGGTGTGGGCTAAACAATTCAATTCAATTTATTTTTATATATCACCTTTCACAACAAGGTGCGTGAGGAGGGTGTGTGGCAACCCATCATTACATAATTTATACAGAACAGACCCGAAAACTGAAGCTATGTTTGGGAAAAAAATTGGAGAATGAAAACACTGAGGTTGTGATACGATGCTGCTCAGCTCCCGAAGTGGCGTTTGCGGAGGGCAGATGGTGAGTAGGCTGACGGCGTAGCTACAGGTGAGCTCCGTAAGGATAGGCGTGATGTATATCCTGTGCTGCTGCTGCTAAGTCGGCGAGGCGAGACACACAGCTGGAAGGTGAAGGTGAGAGTTCTGGCTCAGGCACAGCGGAGCGCTGAGAATTGGCAGCATTAGGGACCACGTGATAGCTGCACCGAGAGACACCGAGCTGTACAATTCTTACCCAAAACACTGAAAGCTGTGCCGCAAATCAACAAACCATAAACGCTAAAGGTATCATTTGATTTGCCGTGTAAAACTTATTTTCAAAATTGCCACTGTCTGTCCTTTTCACCTTGGGAAAGGGCACTGTGGACAGGCCATAAACGCACTGTATACAGTCTGGAGATGTGATTCATGCCCGGTCTGTCTCTGGATAATCAACCTTCCAAAGAGGCCACTGTGACTCACTGCAGACAGCTTCAGTAATCAAAACACGTAAAAACTGCCACAAGACACAAAATTAACCAACACAGGACAAATAACCAACTAACCCCGCACTGCGAATTAACCAATAGCTGGCATGTATCCAGCCAATGACAGACACAGCAGCAGGCACATAACCAGCCAATGACAGACACAGCAGCAAGCACGTAACCAGCCAATGACAGACACAGAACTAACCGCAGGCAGACCTGTGTTTTGGAAGCAGCTTGGAGTCCTGGACAGGATTCTGGGTAATTTCATAAGGATATCGTAATTTATTGAATGTAACATTGCGTAGACCCACCTTAAAGCAGAAGATGCGGTAATATTTATGTGTACTAACATTCACATAGGGTGTTTCAGATTTGCTATACAGTCCAGTCACAGTTTAACACCTTAAAAGGGCAGTTCACCCCAAAGTCTGGGGGTGTGGAGTGTGTCTAATTACATACCTCACTGAGACCTTCTGCGCAGAAGAAGGTCCCAGTGCCACCTTCTACACAGTGATACAATTTGGTGTGTGGAGTTCATCCATCCATCCATTTTCTGAATCTGCTTGTCCTATTCGGGGTCACAAGAGGCTATCCCAGAACCTACAGGCCAAAGGCAGGGAACAACCCAGGATGGGGCACCGACCTATCACAGACCATGCTCACACACACACCAGGTTTTTTATTATTATGACTTTTTTCTTTTTTGGGATGAACTGTCCCTTTATCTGTGGGGAAATGAGATTAATTTCATTTTCATTCCAGAACTCTGACAGAGAAGCAGTCTGAGCATTCGGAGTTTAGCAAACAGAGCTTGTCCCTGAAACAGCGAGCCGACCTGCAGTTAGGGGCAGTGGATCAAACCTGACCACGGCGGGGTGCGCGGTACCTTCCTGTAAATATGTGGGCTAAGATGGAGCTGCCAGAGGCAGACGGGGGCAGGACACGACCTTTGTCAAAGTGACACCAGCGGCACCACAAGACCGGCTTCTATTTTCACCCACACCACGGCTTACAGCGGCCGTCCCGGAAAAGCAGAGCTGTGTTTATACAAGCGAGAGGCCGACCCAAGAGGCACCGGGCACCCCCTCTCGACATGGACGTGAATCATGGCAAGTTCCTGGCTTCCTGCAGCCATCCAGGCTGACTGAGCCATCCCACCTGGCGGGCGGGTCCCCGGGAACGCGGCACCTTTTAGGCCGTCTCCGTGACGAGGGGGAGACCCCGGACAGGGAGGCGGACTCCAGCACTGGAATGCGGGAGCCTCATCTGTGTCCGATGAGTAAGAAACGTGAAGCAGGCATCTGGCGTGACAAGATCCCAGTGTTTCTTATTTTGAAGCAAACTTTCCTAAACAGGGACCCTCAAAATGATGGCATAAAGAAACAATGATACAATATTCTGTTTGCTTTCCAGACTTTCCAAGAAGACGATGCACAACCTTTGGCATAGAGGCAGAGGCCAAATCTCAGGCTTATTTTTCCAAATATAAACATAATAGTAATCCTCCAGTAAGATTCTAAAAGTAGTTTGCATTGTTTTATTATATTGTAACAAAAATTAACTATGCCTTCAGACATAACATTTTTCTTTTCATTCATTCATACATTTATCATTAAACTTTTTTTCTTTTTTTAAGTATCCAACAAATGTAAGAACTTAGTGCTGGACCAGAACTTTAATCCACATCCTCAGAAGTGGGAAACTTTTTTGTTGGTATTCAGGGCATAATTTTTAAACAAAACTGTTCCTTCAAGAGCTGACTTTTGAACTTTCAGTCACATTTATATACAGACCGATGTAGTAGATCTTACAGCTGCAAGAAAAGACTAAATCAGAGTCCAGTGAGGAGCAGGAGAATCCCAGGAACCTAGAGAGGGTCTGGAGCCCTGGGCTGAGGCAAGTTTACTGCATCTGTTCTTTCGCAACACATGCAGGCCGTTTGGCAGAAGCATTAAAGGTGCAGGGGCTCGTTAAACACTGACACACAGTCGGTACTGATAAACGAGAGGGGTATGCACATGTTAGCACACAGCGTCCTGCCGGATTGACACAGCCTGTATCCTCAGACAGCTTAACGGCTTGCCGTCAGGGCCGATTAGCTCGTATTAGTGCCTGATTAGCTCGGTCTGCTGGTACCACTCATGCTAAAGCGGCTACGCAGGCCGTCATCTCCAGCACTGCAGCTGTGGGACCTCTTCCCTGATTCTCTTCACTCGGGATAATCAAAATGACGAAGTATTTCCCAAAGTCCTCTAAGAAATGGCAAATATTACAAGAAGTCTTGCAAAAGGAACTCAGTGGTGAACAGTCTTGGGGTGCAAACTACAAAATTTGTATTTAATTTCTACTTCAGCCCCATTGAGGGGGGTAATCATTCAGTGACTGTGTTATAAACTTGTGAAAGAAAAACAGTGAGTGAATTACCCAGATGAAACCCCCCACCCTCTCGTAGGGTGTAAGAGTGGCTCTGTGACATTACCCCCCCCCCCTGCCTGGCACTGCAGGTCCATGTCCATGTGAGGTCAAACCAAATGGGGGGGGGGCATTAGTGCTAATCCTGCCCTGAGCCCAGCACAGCATCCAGCTACCTGCCCCCGTTTCGGCCGGCACCACCTTCCTTAGCCCCTACCTGTCAGCAGAGCAGTAGGACACGACTCGTATACACAAAGGTGCTCTTTGTGTCCCAACAAGGCACCAGTAACCGCAGTGCCCAGTGACGGCGGCCATCTTAACCAGAAGCGTGTAATCTGTAACTCCTAAACCATTAAATCATAACCCTAACTCACAATCCACAGCTCTAGTTTTAACCTGTTACCCTTAACCCCATAATCAGTGATCTACTGTATATACCTAATAGCTTTCAACCGTTAAGACATGGCACTTGTGTATTTTGGCTGATGATGTGTGACCCTTAAACTCTGCGAACCCAGCAAGCCACGACTCTGGAGCTACGAGAATGAATCCAAACAGTTTAATACATAAATATGGGATGAAATAAGCAAACGCTTAGACTGTCAGAAAGTGAGCTAAATGCTCCATGAATCCCTCTGAATGGCCTTCTTTCCAATCCTGTCCTTCTCCTTAAAAATAGCTAATCTAATAAAAGCTGCATCTAAGTGGATTGCAGAAGAGTGCATTACATAGCCGGTGTAACTCAGACGGCGATGCTTGTGTTTTCCGGTGTACGAGAGACAGACAGGCCTTAGGCGGATCTGGGTTAAGGTGCTGCAAACAGCAGAGAGTATTAGGTCCGGCCTCAAGTCTACAGGCTGGATTTCAATCAACCCTCCTGACTGCTCAGTCGGCAGTTTTTGCTATGCTACGCTTCACACCTCGTTTACTGTTAAAGACCCACCAGCAGCACAGTCACACGTGGCCGATATACACATGTACAGCTCTCCGCTCACCACATTATCACCGCGAAGTACAGCGTACCGTGAAAACAACAAGAACCTGGAAGATCAAGGAGCTCTGATGGAGGCTGGGATTCTTCTGAAGAGCCCCCAGAGCTTTGACCAAAGCCACTGGGGCTGTGTCTGCTTGTAGACACCTCGCATCGCAAGCAATTCGAAATGATCTCAAGTCAGAATGAATCCACAAATCCCCTTTGAAAAACCACAGACTTACATTTCTGAATGGCCCGTACAGTAAGTATTCTCTCTACCCATCTATGCTCGTCAATCTCCCTCCGGCTAAGCAGCAAAACATCCAAATGAAACAGAGAGCGCACAGAATCACGGGCCGGGCAGAGAGGGGCCGCTGGGCTCTTCCTCAGCCGCCGCTCTCTCTCAAGCACAATGGCTCTTTTTTGGCCTCTAATTAGGCTCCTCGGTGGGGCTCCAGGCATCCACACCCATGCTCCCCTCACAATGGGAGCCCATTCCCATCCGCACCAGCTTTCAGTCACAATCTGCACAGTGGCTCAATTCTTCTGTCCTCGCCTGTTGGGCTGCGTCTTCTGGCAGGTCTTTGCTGGTTGGGGTGTCGGACGTGACGCTGAAGAGAAAATGGCAAAGCAAAGTGCTTCAGGGCTCGGGGGGTATCCAGGTTAATGGCCTAGCCTAAATACAGACATTTTGAAGGAGTTCTTAATAGTCATGCCTGTTTTGCATATGAATGTAATATTTGTTCTCCAGTCAGTCCCTTTCATAGGCTGTACAAACAAACTGTGAAAGTCATACTCAGGCAGAGTATATGTGTTCATTCCTGCTAATTGACCAGATGGCGCTCATATGGTCTTCTTAAGGAATTTTTTCGAGGTGAAGCAAATTTTATGGGGTTACCAGCTGGGCTGAAGCTAGTAGACTCACAGCCGTCTGTCCTGATGAATACAGGCTTCTTGGTGGCTTCTCATAGTCAGGACCTACCCTGACACCCGCTCAGGTCCCGGGCTCCGCTCACTCACACGTGCTCTGACAGCACACTTGGCGGCAGCTCTACGAACACGGAGAGTGGAAGCCGCCAAGCTGTAGTGTAAACATTTAGTAACTTCAGGAATGAGGCACGCAAGGGAAGGAGCAGAATAAAACAGGGGGGCCCGACTCCGGTCCTGGGGGGCCAGAATCCAACACAGTCTGCAGAAACATACCTGTTAAACCTGGAAATTAGCTGGTTAAGATGTGTTTGAGCAGGGAAATCTGCAAACTGTGTTGGATTCTCCCCCCCCCCCAGGACTGGAGTTGCCCCCCCGGAATAAAACTCTGAATAAGCTTCATTAGGGGTCCAGGCAGGAGAGTCAGAAATGAGAGAGTCAACATGGACAAGCCCTTATGAGGACGAGTGTGAAATTATGCTGGAAATGAAAGCATAGCGGGGCTTGTAGTACAAAGCTGCGGAAGCCCTTCTTATAGTGAAAGGCCTTCTCTACGGTCTGGCAAAGCGCTTTGAGCCGCCACTCAGGATTCGTCCGGAGACATTGGCAGCTTGCAGCATCCTGCTCTGGGGAAACATCTCACTTCAAGCTCCTCCTTCCCACCTTCAAACGCAAACTGAAAAACACCTAAGATACCATAATAAAGTGTAACACAGACAAACGTGACAGCGTGACGCCATCAGGCCAGCATGGGAGCACGCTGGCGCTGACCACATATAAGCCAGAATAAAGTGTAACACAGACAAACGTGACAGCGTGACACCATCAGGCCAGCATGGGAGCACGCTGGCGCTGACCACATATAAGCTGGGAGTCCCCCGCAGCCAAGATCACGCGGCCCTGCCACAGAGGTGACGTCTCTGGGGCTTTGTCATGTCACTGGGTCAGATGTCACGGCTGCCCCTGTAAGGCTGAGCAGGGAGCCTCAGTGGCGAGTAGCAGTCCAAGATGTCTGGATAGCCTTGGGCCAGCCAAGCAAAGCGACAGCCAGACCCTTCACCTGTGTCTTAATACCGATGTAGAGTCTGACCTGTCCCTGGGTCAGCAAGAAAGGGGCTTGCATTTCACTTCTTTATCCAATCACAGTCTTCATCATACGACATCACCACATTGGTCATTGGCACCACATTGGTAAATACTATTTTCTTATTGGTCCAGAGATGTCACATGGGTGTTTATTATTTTCATGTAACCACCTCTAGGTACCTCTAGCAGCCTAATCCCAGTTCTAAATTAATGTGTTTAATGTTAATATAAAAACCTGTGTGACTTTTTACTCAGTAATAAGCAGTCATTCTTATCAGTATCATTTTCTGTGTTTTTCCATGTTTTGCCATGTTTTCTGTAGTAACTTAACAGGCTTGCACCTTAAGGAGTAGTCTGACCAAATGTCCATATAAGAGCACATTGGAACACTACTGAATGTTAAAATTAAGTAATTTTCTTCTGAAAAACTAGTTTATTCTATTACTATTTTTTGTTTGTTAGCCGTAAGCAGGATAAATCACTTCAAGATGTGTGGTTAAATGAAAATGACCGACTCTAAGTTGGTCAGCATTACACAAGTTGTCAGTGATTATTCTCGCATAACCACATGCCTTGCTGTGGTTTTTGCCTCACATAACATCTGCACACATGTTCACAGAAACGCCTGGCAGCAGAGTCTGAAACGACGTAATGCATGTCCTTAGCTGTGATGATGCCAGGCCACTGAAGCTTGTACAGGCTGCTCAAATGTTTCTCTTGTTACAAAGACAGCTCTGTGCTACTTCATACCCTTTCTGCAAACAGAATCACACCTAACACCCAGGCAAGTCAGTGTCCAATAAAAAACCATCCCGAAAGCAGCTTCTGAGTCTTCTGCCAGGGCAAAATGAACTGCTAGCCAGGGAGACACTTGTGACCGCACCGCTGTCCAACTAGGCAGGCCCTGAAGGACTCCTTGATACCTTAATCACCTGATGATGCCACCTGCATGACGCCCATTCTTGGTTATTTTGCCTTGCAGAGTTTCAATGCTCTTACTCAGTCTAAGATGAGGTTATGGGCGTGTGCTGCCATCGCCTTCATATTCTGCGGGACGGCGCTCTTCGACATCCTCGCTAGAACTTCCACGGGCCGCAAGACCCTCCATTCGCGGGCTCTCCACCCTCCACAGAGGCTGCCGCCACCGTCCTTATTCCGAGCAGGTGGCCATCAGAGAAGGCCCAGGGCGACGAACAGCCTGCAGTCCATCCTGGAGGAATGTAAGGCCCCCGGCTTCACCCAGCCCCTAGGGCACAGCAGCCCCCTTGTATACCGGGCCCTCCCTGGGTCACAGCTTGGGGTTTCAGATCTAGAAGCCACACAGCAGTAAGATGAGCCGTTCGGCTTCCTAGAAACTACGCCACATCAGATTAGGCAGCACTGGGAGGCTTTCTGCCTTGAAATACTGACGTAACCCAAGGACTGCAATGCTGATGTGTGTTAAGGGCCCACAAGAGCCCTCAGCTGAATGCCAAGCTGATCTGTGAGTGTCCCGGAACAGGCAGAGCCCAGCACGAGAAGCCCGGCATGAACATTCAGCTACTCTTCCTGAACCATCAGAGGATGGCAGGGGGTTGGAAAAGCTTAGAATGCTTGTAGAAACAATATTTAAATGAAAGGGAATCTGTTTTCTATGTGCCAAGATTCATATATAGTGTGTACATCACAAATGTGAGGTCCCACTGAGTCAGGGAAACCAGTGTGGGGAGTTCCCAAGGGAAGAGAAGACTTAGTCACCCCAGGGAAATACCATCTGGATGATTCACAGAAAATTATGCGTTTCTGAGCATGGGAATGCCTATGTAGGGGGAATGTATATATAATCAGAGCTTCACTAGTAGGATAGGGCAGAGAGTACCTCATGGACAGGATACCATGCAGCTTTGCTGTGCAGGGCTCTGGGGGGCAACGACGTCTGGCCCGTCCTCTCAGACGGCCCTGCTTTGTGTTCCAGTCTCGTCGATGTTCCAGAGCTTCACCCAGGGGGAACTCCGGCAGGTCATTGGGACCCTGGCAGACCGGAGGCCTGAAGTGGGCACCACACAGGGCCGCAGGACCAAGCGGGCCCGTAAGGGCCTGAGGCCGTGCTCCCTGCAGGAGGCGGTGGTGAGCGTGGGCCAGCTGGGCCTCGGCTACGACAGTGATGAGACGCTGCTGTTCCGCTACTGCGGTGGGCGCTGCTTCACGCGCCGGCAGAACTACGACGTGTCCCTGGAGCACATGAAGACGACGGGCGTGCTGGGCTCGAGACGGGCCCGACACAGCCCCTGCTGCAGGCCCACTGCCTACGAAGACGTCTCTTTCCTGGACAACAAGAACAAATACTACACCATCCAGCAGGTATCGGCCCGCGAGTGTGGCTGCGTGTGAGTGCCTCCGCCACCTATGGAGGACGCCCAGGCCAGTCACCTCTGTGGCAGTGGGGAGGCCGACCAGGAACACACATTCTGCCTGTTCGAAAGACCCGATTACCCTCAGCGCTCTTTAAACTCTTTATTCATTGTTGAAGAGACGGAAAAAAAAAGGAATGCGGTCCATGCCTGTGATCGGATATGTTTCCTATTATCTGTACATATTAACTGTAATTAAGAAGAAGTAATTGCATTTGAAGCTACCTACCACTAAGTCGAACTGGGAGGTTACATTCAGAAAAAGAGATCCAAACTGGTTTGATGGAAGGACTTTCAGAGGTCCTCGAATGATCTTTGACAGATTGTCCACCACACACTCAAAATCTACCTCGTTTTCTATGAAAATGAAAGGCATCCAAACCAAAACCAAGACTCGACCGTGTTAATCTTCAGCTGCTCTCCAAGGTTCTCAGAACCCCTACAAAATTTGGCTGAGTCTCTCCTTCTTTGCTGTCTTCATTGTGACAGAAACATTTAAAATGTTGGCTCCAATTTCCCATAACAGAATCATCCAGCAAAGATACGTCAACCTGGGTCTTTATCAGCATAAATCTCTTGTAAATACAACTTCAGACAAAGAGATGAGGTCAAATGATGTGTAGTTAAGTTATAAGCATCCACTTCAGTTTGCTTAAAGCATGGCCAAACTGCGCCTTCTACGGCTATAATTCAATTTTTCAATTTTTCTGTCAACAAAATTACCAACAGATTTCAGTTTCACTTTATATGATGCGAAATCTGCACTTCCTCCCTCCAAAAACTGAAAAATGCGCTTACCTTCATACGTCCTATTGCTGATTAATGAGTAGAGTTAAACCATTGCATAAAACAAATGAATAAAGATTATGCTGATATAAAAGACACATTATACAGTACATTATGTATATTTTACAGAATGCTCTACCCTCAGCACAAGTTAATGATTTGGGCTTTATAAAACCTATGGCCAGTATTTTAAAGGTAAAGTTTAATTATAAATATGGTTCTGCAGTGTCCTGATTCTGTTTTATATTATTTCAGAATTATAATAAGCATTATTGTCATATGTATGCATTACTGCCCAGTAGACCATCTTCAGCGTCATCATTTCACGGTGTGTAGAAAAAAATCAGCAGAACAAAAGTAACGACACTGAGCAGCAGTGAAAGCATTATATTCAATCCAAGTGAAGGTAAACTTCACAGTGAAATGCTCATCCGCACATCGTGTAATTGTTCTCCGGGAAGCTCCTCCATAACAAGCCTTTCTGGATTAGTGCCAGGACAGCTACTAAGAAGGGAGATACAGTACTGCTTGTACCACACTTACAAACTAGGATCCAGTACGTGAGCTCTGGCTGAGAGTAAACAACCAGGCAATCTTACACGCAATCGTACGAAATAATATCAGAAGGAATTCCAGTGAAAAGGGACTTCAGCACAAAACACTAACACGGGAAATCCCTGAAAAGCAGCTAAAACAGATTAACTGTCAATTAGAGTGTGTTTGTTTTCGAATAAGCAACTGCCAATGGCTGCTATTTAAGTCTGCGATGAGGGTATCTAAGCGTTTCTTCCGTCCGGCCATCCATGGAGCCGTCTCATGTCTCCAGCTTTTGCGTCTCATCTTTCCAAACACGTAGTCTCCTTCTCATCTCTGACTGCTAACAGGCAACGCTGCTCGATCCCATATTGTTAATGGTCTGAATCTGGACTAGATCCCAAACGATTCAAGGTGATCAATCGATCAAGGTGTTAAAGCATCAAGGCTGCAAAGCAGACCCTCAGGGGAGGACTCCTCAGAAGCGCCTGGCACCCCAAGGCCCCAGAGCCCGCACACCCAGCCTTCCAGTGCCAATAACATGGGCTCCATGCAGCCCAAGTAATAAAAGTCATAACCGGAACAGCTCTCTGCATATGCCTGCTTATGGCTGTTCTCACAAGGCTCCCAAGCTACCAAACACGGCATTGGGGAATCATTAGCCCGACATGTTCTCCTGGCCCACATTCAAATTACTGCCAAATGGGGACCTCAAACAAACAAGGTGCAAATTCGTTTGTGCTCAGGCTCAGCATGGAGCTGATACAGGCGTCCCCCAGCACTTCTCCCATACCGCAATAGGGCACGGGCTTCCGCTGTCCCAGCGAATTCCTCTTGCAGGGGCACAGCTTCCTCCAGTGCATCACCCTCCTGGTAAATCACTAACTTCGCGTTTATCTTTCCCACGTGAGTATTCTTACAGGGTCCGAAAGCATGCTGGGAATACATCGACACTTGTCCTCGGACCTCCCCGACCCCATGGAGTAAATTCACCTCCACCTCTGTTAGGTCTCCTCCGGCCGACTGCAAAAAGGTTGATGCAATGCATCTCTACTGTCAATTATCTATTTATTGGAAAATAAGTTAAGGTTTATTTATTCAAGTAGCACCTTTGAAAGACGGCAACTTGTTTATTTATTGAAGTCTCGGGTGCCAAAGGGGAGTTTACATGTATTGTTGTTGTGTATCCTGTACTGACTGAGGAATAAAAGTCTTTGCAGCTCCAAAAACCTCCTATTTCCAGGTTTCTCTTACAGCACAGACCGTCACGTTCTTTGGGTTGTGTGTCTGAGGACGGACCTCACGCGTTTTGAATTGAGTGTCAGAATTTAATACTAATGTTTCAAGACAAATTCCACATAAAATTTTTCCAGACTGGCAGTCAGTTTTAATGAGTAATAAATGTCAGATTATATGATATATAAAATGATATTTAGCCTCTAACGATCTATTGGAAAAGCCAAAGACATTTGTCGGGAAAGATGGATGCAGCAATTCGATTATAAAACCACATAGAATATCTGGACACAGCTGAGGAATCACAGAGAGGTCTGGACAGTATGTGCAAAGAGAGTCTTAATTTTATAAAAACTTGGCATGAGATTGATTTCAGGCAGAGCCAGCCAGTCTAATCAGAATCCAAAGCAGAGGGGGGTGGAGCGGATTCAGTGAGAAGCCGTTAGCAGCCGACTGATGATGAATTAGAAACAGGCAGACAAAGACTCGCTGCACATGGAAAAATGAAGCAAACAGACCAAGTGACCAGATCTGTGAGGACCCATTAAAATAGCAAATGTCACAGGAACGGAGACACATTGGACAAATAAGGAATCTCTGAATTAAAACCATGTGGATGTCTTTACAGCACACCTGAAATAATTAGTACTAACTATAAGCAGATGTCAATGTTTTCCAGAAAAACACGCTGTTAAAAAAAAGTTACCTGTGCGTGTCTGTGTGGGGGGGTTCAAAGTCACATACAGTGGAAAGTGAATTCTGATGTTTAAATGTACTACATCTGTGCACATCTCCCAAGGGGAAAGTAATTTAAAGGTTTCATTAACATATTAGAGAGAGTGGTTACAAATCAAGCTAACATCCAGAAACGTGAGGAAAATTCAGAGAATCAAAATGCATATTTCACAGTATTTCAGCATGTGCATGACTAACTTACATCAGGGATCGGTTACCATTAAAGCAGCATTTTGAAATGATCACAGGAACACTGACAGCATATACACACTTTGGGCAGTCGCATATTTTGAGCATCTGAACCGCACGTCTCACTCGTGTTAAAATGGAACACTTTCACGGCTACACTCACACCCGGTCCAAGAGGAGGAATAGTGTTCAGAGCGCCACCGAAACTTTCACTGTTAGCCTTCCAGTCGGATAAATTAGCAGAACAAACAGAGAAATACCGAGGACCTGCCAACACGTTGCTGATGTGGTCTCAGGTCCAGGGTGCCAGAGGCTTCACTGGAGGGCATATGAGAAACCGAAAACCGCGGTGGGGCACAGGGAGCATGGCTTACGTCAAAGGACATAATCATCAAGGTGCTAGCCAGCCGGCTTCTCAGTCAGACGGCACGGAGGACCGAGCTACCAATCGACCTGGCAGGCAGCTGCGGTTAGTGCGGACGAATCCTCAGTGCCGGGTTTCAGTAAACATACAGAGGCTTTCTGTTCATTAGTATGTACGCTACACACTCGACAGCCAGAAACCACAGGGTAACCAGACTAACACTTTGAACAAACCGATGCCTGCCTTTCCAAAACCAAAATGCACTATTTGAATATCATCTGATTTTTGCGCAATTTAGCCAGCATTCAACAGAAGCTCAAAAACTAGCCAGTCTGTGTCTGTCATCTGACCACTGAAAGTCTGCTGTGTTGCAAGGGCTTTGGAAAGATTATGCAAAACCCAACACTGCTGCTGGGGTAAACTGCTGGGATAAATGTGGTGTGGAAATCTCTGTGTCTGCAGAGTTTGGGCCATTCCAACACTGTGGCCCAGAGCATGAAGGTACTGTGTATTCTTTATAATTCCTTCAAAAACAAACAAAGCATCAGCGAGGTGGTACCAATAAGAAAGTACCAAAAGCCAGCAGTACCACACCAGGCACCATCGGGCTCAACTAACAGAACCAGCCAACAATAATTGCTATTCCAGTGGCTAAGGAAGCAGTGACTCCCAAATCAGAGGGTTACCGAAAAGCCAAGCAGAACTTCTCCTCAAAATGCATCAGATTCCAGAGAGGTGCTTCAGAGGTTTAAGGGAAATTGATGTGACACGCTTGTTTAAAGTGGTGCGCGGAACCAATCACCCAAGAGACTCTCCTCTTACTAAAGGGCCTCCTCAGAAGTATCATCACATCCTGTAAGTTATGAAAGTAGGAGCATCATTAAGCGAATGTCCAGGATCCTCTGTGCAGGAAGACAGGCCTGGGCCATCAGCGCTGGCCTCACACGGGGCCACGGCAAACCCGCGGGCCACAACAAACCCACGCCGGACCTCGCTTCCCCGAGCTGAGGTTCTCAATATATCTGTGACAAGAACAATAAACAGAGCAGAGGAGACCAAATTGTATAATCACTGTCTAAGCGCTGACAGCAGTATATGTCCCATAACAAAGATTAAAGTGGGTTTGTTTAAAGTAAAGCTCTTTTTACACGATGACACCTTAGGCCAGATCACAGTCATGCTGATCCTCGCGTGACTAACAAGCCCACTGTGCATGTCTCTCTGCATCCACCTACGGAGCCGTCTCACGCTATCCAGGCAGCGACCGCAGCCCCACGTGCCGTCCATCTCTGTCCCCCTCGCCTGTTTATTTTCACTGGATCCGCCGACGAGACACGAATATCATCCGGCGTGTCGGTGATTAAGAGGGTCGCTAGGAAGTTGTCATGGCACGACCAGGAGCAGGACATCGCTGACATAAGCTGCCCGGCCACTGCAGAAGCACCTTTTCCCTCCCTTTTGTACTCCCATCTGCACCATCTTCCAGCTTTCCAGGCTCATCATCTGGACTCTAATAAGCCTCTGGACAGCTGCACCAGTTTACCAGTAAAGTAAGTGCTACAGTACAGTTACACTAGCTTTTAACTGAAACCAACAGTTCTACTGATGATTAACAAAGACCAAGTCACATAAACAAAAAAAAGCATGTAGAATCATGTTAAACTTGTGCTGGAATTATACTGGAAACTTCAGCCTAAAATTTTCACTTGGCACTGGCCCATTCACCATGAGTCGGGGTGATAAACACAAACACAAAGTGGGTTTTGTGCTGTTCCCTATTTCACTCAGAGCTGCCTGGTTTCCTTTAGAGTACGCAGGCAGCTTACGGGATCTGATGACAGGTTAGCCATTCGGAGTTTCGCGAAACTGAGGATGGAAAACGCGGTAAAGGTTTCTGCAGGGCACAAATTCCCTCCAATCGGCCACGAAGATAAATGTTGTTGTTCGTCACTGCGCTGCTCCGCAAAGCCTCTTTCTTGGCTCAGGTTAACACGTCCCTCAGCACAGCATAAACAGCAGCCGGACAGGGCCGGATAGCATGCACTCTGGCAAAGCTACGGCATAAACTTGGACATGTATGGCTGCAGAGCATGGAACTCATTAATGTTCATCAGGAAACACAGACTCTGACATCAGAACTCTGAATAACAAGAGCACAATTAAATGTTATATACCTATAATGTGTGTTCATCTGAAGGGTCCAGTCAAACTATAACCTTCAAAAGGCTTGCTGCAGTCACACATCTAGGTATAAAACAGCTTTTTAACACCTTTGCATGTG
Source organism: Petrocephalus sullivani (assembly GCA_026780845.1). Lineage (NCBI taxonomy): Eukaryota > Metazoa > Chordata > Actinopteri > Osteoglossiformes > Mormyridae > Petrocephalus > Petrocephalus sullivani. The sequence continues at coordinate 13,965,491 of JAODKM010000042.1, forward strand.
TCACGACGCAATACCTAACACAAAGAAAAAGCACCAGATAGGTTACATGTGCTACAACAGAAATGCACACATCATACGAGCAGCTGAATCTGCACGACGAAGAGCTAATCCACCATAATCTCAGACCTGCAGTGCAGGTTCCCTCACTCAGCCGGGCTGACTGCAGGAGGGGAACATAGACTATTTACAGGCACATGAAAACCTCACATTCCCAGTGATCATAGAAACAAACATTCCAAAGAATTTAGAAAAAGGCAACAGTTCTTACTTAGAGATGCAAATTAGATTTATCCCTAGATCAGATTGATTCTGAAATGTAGGCACACCAGGTAGTGGAAATTTTGCATGTAAACATTTTGTGTGATGTTGTTTTAAATATCAATTAACCAGCTATTTCACATACAGTTGTAAAGACGGGAAAAGCATATGTCATCTGCGTTTCTTGAAAATGTCCATCACCTTATGCGAGCATGACTGGACCACATCAAGTCTACCAATGTCTCCAGAACAATTTGCACTGTGTGGAAAATTATTAGGCAAGAACTATTCTTGGAAATAGAGAGAGTTGAGCAGACTTAGAAAAGTGAATTCAGAAGTTTTCTTTTGGTCCAAGTGAATTTATTCATAAAGAAATTTTAGCTTTACTCTTCCACAAAAAATACTAAAATAAAAATACTTGATTGTAAGTGTGCACAATTATTAAGCAAATAGAAATTAAGTGAAGGACCGCCAAGGACCGCCTCCCTGATGCTGCTCTGAGAAGTGTACTGCTTGCTATCGCACTCTGGTCGCCTGCAGAGGTCCCTATCGCACTCTGGTCACCTGCAGAGGTCCTTATCTCGCTCTGGTTGCCTGCAGAGGTCCTTATCTCGCTCTGGTTGCCTGCAGAGGTCCTTATCTCGCTCTGGTTGCCTGCAGAGGCCCCTATCGCGCTCTGGTCGCCTGCAGAAGTCCCTATCTCACTCTGGTCACCTGCAGAGGTCCTTATCTCGCTCTGGTTGCCTGCAGAGGTCCTTATCTCGCTCTGGTCACGTGCAGAGGCCCCTATCGCGCTCTGGTCACCTGCAGAGGTCCTTATCTCGCTCTGGTTGCCTGCAGAGGTCCCTATCGCGCTCTGGTCGCCTGCAGAGGTCCCTATCTCACTCTGGTCACCTACAGAGGTCCCTATCGCGCTATCGCACTCTGGTCAGCTACAGACGTCCTTATCTCGCTCTGGTCACGTGCAGAGGCCCCTATCGCGCTCTGGTCACCTGCAGAGATCCCTATCGCACTCTGGTCACCTGCAGAGGCCCCTATCGCGCCCTGGTCACCTGCAGAGATCTTTATCGCACTCTGGTCACCTGCAGAGCTCCCTATCGCGCCCTGGTCGCCTACAGAGGCCTCTATCGTGCCCTGGTGGTCTGCAGAGGTCCCTATTGCGCCCTGGTCACCTGCAGCATCCCCTATCATGCCTTGGTCACCTGCAGAAGCCCCTATCGCACTCTGGTCACCCGCAGAAGCCCCTATCGCGCTCTGGTCACCTGCAAGCCCCTATCGCACTCTGGTCACCTGCTGAGGTTCCAGTGATACCTACCTAGTCGGGCAAGCTGTCTTTTGTAACAAATTAAGGTAAAATAAGTTTTATTGGACCATAACCAAATATTCAGATGAAAAAAAGAGTTCCTCAAATGAAAATCAACAAGTGTTATTAATAATATATGCATATCTGCAGAGACAACTGCTTTTCCAGTGAAAAGTCATGGTTGGCTTGAGGCAGAAGACACTCTACAGAACATGCCAATCCATCGTAGGGCCAACACTTACACACGCTAAGTGCAATTTTAGACACACTGGTCACCTAAACTGTTTGCGTTTGCCCTGTGGGGATAACTGGAGTAAAAAGCATAAAAAGTGGAAGTGCGAACTCCAAATACAGATAGACTAATTCCCAGCATGGCCACCAGATGGCAGCCAAAGACTCGCCAACTGCATGATTGCTCAAGGCCGCTCGCTGATTATGTAAATATAACGGTTCATCTGTCGTGGCCGCAGGACCCAAACACCAATGCTAGGCTTAGGCCCCAGGTGTGACCAATCACAACCATTTATTTTACCTATCTGCTAACAGCTTCTAATGCAATTAATCAAAGTCACACCCATTAAGAGATTTTCCACATTGTTCAGGGAAGTGGACAGACTTCTCTCTAATCATCTGAAAAGAAAATTGGATCTTCATACTTCATCTCAGTGAGGTCAGATGTGTCAGGTTTTAACAGATTCACATAAAACAGTCACTAGCTGCATTACATACACTGTACAACAATCTGTGATCTTCACTGACGAACTGCCTCCACATCGATCACTGATAATGAATCAACTAGCTGAACTGTCAGCCTAGCTTTAACTTACGTATATCCTCAAAGCCAGATGCCAGGAAGTACCAACCACACTCTGCAACCTAGATATGAAACGACAGAAACATTAACAGTAGCAAAAACAAAGTGAGGACCTGCCTGCCCGCGTCTCTGATGTATCAGGCACATCCATTTCCCCTCATCTTTATAGTCAGGTCAGACGAACGTTCATACACGTTTATCAAGGAAGCTTTAAAAATTGTGTTTATTTATTTAACTGTATTTTAACTTAAGTAAGTTTGAAATATAAAAGGCTGTCTTTCCAAAAGTAACAGAATACATAATGATCCACATGCTAAGAAGAAGGAAATTGTAACTTTTCATCATGGTTTTCTAACCCTTTCATTGAAGGAAAACTAATGTGTGTTGATTTAGCCAATTTTATTTTTAGTTTCATATTTCGTATTTAAGCCTTCAAGTATAATTTTTTAGAATGTTTTTTTAGCTGTTCATCGGTTCCATCCATACACTATGGACAAATGTATTGTGACACATGACCACTACACTTAGAGGGACTTTTATGACATCCCATCTAAATCCCTAGGCATCAATATGGACCATCTCCAGCTATTTTATGGGAATTTTTTTTTTGTGCAGAAGAGCATTTTTAATTAATTGTCGACACACCACAGCGCACAACAACGAAAGGGGCCTCTGCATTTAACCCATAAATGACACAGCAGTGGGCAGAACCTTGCTCAGGGTACTTGAGAAGTATTGCTCAGGGACTCAGACCTGCAACCATTTGATTTGCTTACCAACCTATTAGGCCACCACTGCCCCCTGCTCACTTCATTGTGAGGTCAGGCACTGATTCTGGACGTGAAGGCCTGGCTCGCAGTCTCCATCCTATTTCACTTTTTCAAGGTGTTTGATAGGGTTGAGGTCAGGGCACTGTGCAGATCAGTCAAGTTCTTCCACACCAAATTCATCCAAATGGACCTTTCTCGAACTGTGCCCACAAAGTTCCCACTTTCAAAAAAGGGGATAGAAGTATTTCGTCAAACTATAGGCTAATCAGTCTAACTTGTATAACTGGAAAAGTTATGGAGGCTATAATCAAGGAGAAAATGGTAGATTCCCTGGACTCAAATAACATTTTGAGCGATAGCCAGCATGGATTTAGGAGAGGTAGATCCTGTTTAACAAATCTGCTGGAGTTTTT
>JAODKM010000042.1:14003866-14023362 GCA_026780845.1 Petrocephalus sullivani
AAGGGGGAGCCCATCCTCCCGGGGCCGGCAGAGGAAGCCCTAACCCTAACCAGACCCAAAGGGGGAGCCCATTCTCCAGGGGCCGGCAGAGGAGTCAACCGACAAAACAAGATGGCAGAACTAAGTTTATATCGAACAGGTGTTGATATTTCTGTCTCTAAATATGAATTAGTCATCAGGTCGGCAGGCCTCGTCAGTTCCTAACTACTACTTTTGTGTATTTAACATCTCATCATACATTTCAGATACGCTTGCCTAACAAAATAGGGATAACAGGATGGGAATGAAAAGAGCTTCAGAATTCAGGCCGACCACAAGACTGAATGCTTCAGACAACTGGTAACCTGGCTGGCTGCAAATAAGAGATTGGCCAATTCCAATATTCAGTATTGTTGTTATTCATTTAGAAACCCTATTTTAGGCTACTTGAAAATCGGACACCTGTTAAAAGTGCACCAGTTGTACTGTAATGCTCCAAATGAAAAAGGCGACAATTATTATTGTTATTAATATTTCAGCAAAGTTTACCGTTTCATCTACTGGACATGATTTCTCCCAGTTCTCAAGAGTCACTGGCAGACTTACACTTACCCAGAAGTGGAAAGTTCTGCTCCAGAAAGCACAAATCTAAATCAAGGTTTTGTTTCAACCATCCAGCTGAGTACTCTGTGACTCTTTATAGCAGGGGTCTCAAACCCCAGTCCTGAGGGGCCGGAGTCCTGTGTAGCTTAATTCTTTCCCTGTTCCACCATAAACGATTGAGCTGTGTGGTAATTAGCACAATGAGCTGTGAGGAGTTAAATCAGGTGTGTTAAACAAGGGTAAACCCCAGAATATGCAGGGCTCCGGCCCTCCGGGACTGGAGTTTGTGACCCCTGATTTATACTAAACTGGTTGGTTGAAACAAAATCTTGATCTGGATTTTTACTTTCTGGGCATGAACCATCCACCTCTGCACTTCACTATAAAATAGCAGCAGAGGGTTTACGTTTCTCAGATTTATTTTTGTCATTTACCCGATAATGTGCACTGATGGGGCAGCTTGGGGGTGTACATTCAAAACAGAAAATGACATATTTAAGCTAAATGACCCGTTTGTCTGGGGCCTTACAGGAAGACTCCCTCTGTCTCATGATGTTGTAAGACAGGTGCAAATCAGTTTCGAGGTGTTTCTTTCATTATGCACTAGAAGTAAGTGGTGCCAAGAAAGACACACCTTCAGCACTGCCCCAGGGCGTAGACAGTGTAAGTGACAGCATGCCAAGACTGCTGAGGAGGCAGGCACTGGGGACACTGCTGAGGAGACACTGGCCACTGGGGACACTACTGGGGAGAAGGGACATGGCATCTCCTGGTGCAGCAGACAGGAGTCTGGGAGCTGCTTAAGAGTGAGAAGGATGAGCAATTCAGCCTTGGAGCCTTGGTAAAACCACAAGACCATTTTGGTTGTCTATTCGGTAACACCAGGGCATTATCAATGGTCCACAATGCAGTATTAAGACACAGGGAGCCTTTAATTCACACACAATTCATAGAACACTCTGGATCAGAACAACAGTGGACAGATAACATCATAGATTAAGCAAGTCCAGACACATGAGAGAACGTAGGGGGCTTTGACAGATTTGAAATACTTAATTGAAGAACAGAAGGGTTTACCAAGAACAGAAACATTAAGGGTAAGGACCTAAGCAAAGTGCAGAAACATAAGGAACATAATATGCACACTATGGAGTCCTGGGGTGTAAACAAGCCAAGAGTCCAGGGACCAATCCAGACATTTCAATGACCAGTTCTAGTTTGCTCTCCTCCTTGCTCATTTTAATTTCTAACAGATGTGCCACACCGCAGCTCAGGGAATGCATCTAGCACTCATGCAAAAGCAGCAGCAAACTACTAGATAATCTTGAAAAGGAACAATCATTAAAATTCCAAAGCATGCTGAATTTTGGTTCCAACTACAGAATAAAAATGTTTTAGTAAAACTTATTCATGGTCATCGTTCGTAAATATTTTATCGTGGGGAGCAGGGGTCCACTTCTTGGCGAGTTTCTCCAAGATTTCAAAACACCAGAATAGCATCAAAATACCATAGACTGCTTTATAAAATCGGTACAGTCTGCCCAAGGCTTATCTGAACCCAGGTGACAATCGCAGCATTTGTCAGAATTGCATGTGCATAAAACTTGTTGGGGTGAGATTTGGGGTCTGTGGGAGATGGGCGGGGTTTAACCCAGATATTCCTATCTGAAAAAGTCTTGTAACACATATGACTCTTGTTTATTGATTTTGATTATATGTTTAGTATGTTGCACCAAGACCTCCATATGCAATCCATATGTGGCCTTAAATTTGACCACACGTTTCATGAAAGACCAAATATCATACAAGGATCATAGATGAAGATAATCACGCTTACCTTAAATTCTCTGGAATTCTCCCTGCTCTGTTCACATGAAGTTACCTGCACTCTGCACTAGGGAGGTAGCAGGGGAAAGTCCATTTAGTGTCCGGCGTGACCAGGGGTCACGGTGGGATCTGGCAGGCAGGGGAACCCCAAGATCTGCTGTAATCATTCAGTGGGAAAAAAAGACAGTTCAAAACAACTCCCGAAGTGACTTCAAGCAAATACGATCTCCATCCACACAGGCTAAAAGGCAGAATGATGTCTGTGTTTTAAAGCAAAAGTGTAGCAGTGTGGACCTAGTCTCTACTAGCAGCTGCCCAACGGTGGAACAGCGAGCACAGGAAGAGAGACCTTGTAGGGGATTTCTGAGAGTCTTCACCAGCGGATGCACCCCTCATCACTGTGCTAGCTCCACTTCTGAGCAGGACCTAATGTCACTGTAGCCAACGTGCTAGGTAAGGTGTCAGCTAACAAGAAAGATAGCCAAGTTGCTCTTAAAGCAGGTTGTCTGTTTAGTAATATTTTTGGAGCGCTGTTGAAATTACCTACCACTTCAGAAAAGAAGCAAATTCACACCCCTTCGGTAGCAGGCTAGTATTGCGATCACAAGTTTATCTGTTTGTATCAAACCAGTGACGGGAAGAGATGAAATGTGAAACGGTGTGAGGGGTGACATCACTTTCTGATTTGTTGAGTGAGAGTCTCGGTAGCCTCAGCTGGAAGGAACGCCAGCCTGCAGCACAAGAAAGATAAATGCGCTTGACTTTATGCATGAAACTGCCAATCAGATTGATTTGTTTATTTAATGAAGGTGCTAGAACGTTGTTCCAGAAGACTCTGACCCACTTTGACCCCTGAATACGACTGATTCAGACATTTTCAAATCACACATACAGCCCCTCCCGGTAATGTCTAGAGAAGTTCAGGGTTGCAATACATGGCTTATTAACAGGCTTGACGAGTCTCTCACGCCTAATGGGCATACTACTCCTCTACTCACAGTCTACAACAGTATCAGTGTGGAAAATTGGATTCAGCTCTGGATGGAGGTGAACACAAGAAGCTCTGTTCTACCTTAGTTATCCCTGATTGCTGTATCCTGTAATGCGTTCTGTAATACATTTTAGTATCACTTGTATTTACACCTTTAGTATTTGTTTATTACTCTCACCTGTTCCTCGTTGCCCTTGGTCTCTTGTGTTTGTGGTTGCTCAGTAATATCCCGCATTTGTCCCTTGTTTGAGCCCTCGTTACCTGTGTTAAGTGCCTGCCCTTACCCTGTGCTTCAGATAATCATTGTATTTGCTTCTGTATGGTTCCATAAGCATGTCCAGTGTGTAACTTCTAGACTAGCTCGTTTTTGTTATACGTTTACATGTTTTGCTTTAACCCCTTGTGGTCCCATTGTGTTCTAGTCGTCCATTTTGTGTTCAATTTATTCATAATAAAATCTCCTCTGTTGGGACACCAAAGCTGTAAAGCCCTCACAAATCCCCACAAACTCACCTAAGCATACCTGAGCATCACTGGCAGTCCAGTCATACCAGCATTTTATGTAAAAACATTAATGAGAGATCTCTATCAGGGTAATTCCTAATAACCTTAGCCACCTGCACGTTCTACAGCAGCACAGCCCTGCCCACTCATTAAAAAGACTCCACATCAAGCTCTGCCGGTGTATTCAGTCTGATACAATAGATCAGAGGAACCTGCTTGGTTGAATCAAAATCTGCTAGAGGCATCTCCGGATACATGGCACAACCAGAATGCTGGTTGTGACATAATGTTAGGATGCAGCCAGCCCTCCCACTGAGAGGGCTAGTGAGTGACATCGCCCCAAAATTAGGGAGGCTCTCTTTTCTCTGATCTAAGCACCAGGTTTATCTGGGATGCATCTGTAGGTGACACATCATGCTGAGATGGGAATCAGTAAGTAGAGCTGTGACCAAGTGACTCACATCAGCACTAATCTGCTTCACCTCTTCACGCCTTAACATTACAGGAAGATCGGGCGCACCAAATTCAACTGGGGGTGAATAATGTGGTTTAGGAGTAGAAACCCTATCGTGGCCGCTTCGATCTCTCGATGTCCCAGGTGCAGCTGGGGAACTAAAACATAAGAGGCCTGTACTGCTCCTGACAAAAACATGCAGCATGATCCAAAATCATGACGACTATATACCATAAAATTTGATGCGAAAGGACAAAAATGTATAGCACTCCGGGAAAAATTAAGAGACCACAGCACAATTAAAAAAACGTTCAACGTTTCTAAGAGGCCCCTAGAAGCATGACTGATGTCCCACAAAGCAAGGTAGAAGTTGTTAATTAAAGAGAAACAGAGAAAAACCAGAGCTGTATATATGGTATACAGAGAGCCTTTCACTGGCTGAAATACAGGTTACATCCAAAAAGCCTTATTTACGGCAAGTTTTTCAGAATTGCTGTCCCAATACTTTAGGGAACGAGTCATCGAGGGCTGATTCAATCAAATCACTCCCTTGCAGGGGGCATGTGGAAGCAGATGGTACCATTTGAAGAAGAGAAAATTACATTTGGTTACACCCACACGTGTCGCAGGATAAAAGCTTCTACCTCTGTGATGGCATCATACATATAGGTGGAGCACTTTAAGTCTTCGAGGATGCAAGTGTGTCCCGAAACCGCTATTTGTCCGCGCTACCTTCTTCACTCACTCACTCATTCCTTCGCCCGTCAGCTACTTGTTATGGGCGGCATGATGAAGGAGGGAAAAGAGAGACCACAGCTCATAACAAATCGGGGTTATTAACAAAAACGGAACAAAAAAGGGGGAACCAGGAAATAGAGGGACGACAAGGGGGCAGGAACAAAACAGGAAAAATAAGAGCTAACTAAGGGTAACCACAAAGCAGAAAGTACAAAGCCATCTAAGTGTGCCTGAACATCGTCTGCAGTCCAGTCATACCTGAGCTTTATGTAAAACCATCAGTGAGAGATTCCAATCAGAGCATCAAACTCGGAACCAAGCTCTGCTGGTGTATTCAGTCGGATATGATAGTTCAGAAGATCTTGCCTGGTTTGCGGCTTGTTTGAATTAAAATCTGCTAAACGCATCCCCGAATAAACAGTACAATCAGAATGCTGATTGTGACATTAATGTAACTCAACTAAAGTCAATTAAACAGCAAGCAAGAATACTCTTACTTACACACGCAGGCGGGGGGAGCCTTTTGGGAGATGCAGGCAATAAAGATGCAACAAGTCATAGTCTGAAAACCTTTTTCTCAGTTTGACAGCTGGGGCAGGCAGGTGGTGTAGTAGTCATGGACGCAATCGTGTAAACGAAAGATTGCCCGTTCGAGTCCCCGATCCGCAAGTACCGCTGCGGTACCCTGAGCAAGGCACCATCCCCAAGCACTGCTCCCTGTATGCTCACATAGCTGCCCCCTGCTGTGTCACAACGTCACATACTGTAGGTTAAAAGCAGAAAACATGTTTCATTGTAGTGTTGCTGTGGTGCATCACCTTCACTTCACTTAGAAAATTCAAATCCAAAATTAAAACAAAATACATATGGACCTTTACTCTCATTTCCACGTAATGTTTCCATTCTTTTTTGAAACCGGTGGGAATGGGCAGGTTCTCAAAAGGCACCAGACGAGAACCAGCTCTGTGTTGGTGGAAATGAAGCAAAAGTGCGGGGTTAGCCAGCATCCAGCACCAGCGAAGTTAATGGAGCTAAAGACTAACTTATACTTCAGATTTCACTCTTCCCGATTTTGCAGAGTTCAATGTGTCAACAAGGGAGGGGCTTGCGTCTCACTTTTTTACCAATCACAGTCTTCGTCATATGACATCACCACATTGGTCACACCGCTTTTTCTCATTTTCAAACCCAAGGCTCCCAGCCATCCAGCCATCAGGCCAGCAGCAATGGGTGTTTCTCAATACCAAGAAAGCAAAGATAGTACTTGTGGTCTTGGCAAGACTGGTCTTGCTAACTTGCCTTCCAAGACCGAACTTGGGGCACAATGAATCTTGGTCTTGTTCAGCGAGGATGCACCTGATGTATCCTTGACATCCGGGGATTTTTACCATCCTCCGAACTTCTGTTCTTGAGTAATGGAACTGGTCTTCGGCAGTGGATGATGTAAAACCGGATACACGAGAACCCAAGTTCGGTCAGGTATGCATATCGAGAAACACCCAGTGTGTGACTCAGCAAGCCTCTCTTTTTATTCTGCTCTTTTTCATTGACCTCTGCTCTGTGGAAGTCAGTGCTGCCACCTACGAGAAACACCTAGTCAATTTCCTTGTGTTCAAATAGTCCGCTAAACTCAGACTCTGGGCAGCACACACACCAGTGGCCCCTGATGATGAGATTTACGTCACCCTGAACGCAGATTGAAAAGGTAAGTGGAAAAGTGAAGAACGAAATGAGCTTAAAGGGGCAGTCCACCCAAAAACTGGTAAGAGGCATTACTGTTGAATTTTTGATGTTTTTATCTCCACAGAAAGAATGCCATTCACTCCCATTATATTTGAGAGAAGCCTGACATTTCTACGGTCAATATCTCCAAAACTAGGCAATTCCCAGCAAAACAGCGTAGATGGACAGGTAGCACTGAAAAAAATGGACAGATACCTCTAAAAGATATACTTTTCAGTTTTGGGGTGAACTGCCCCTTTAAGGGTCTTGGTCAAGAACCCAACAGTGACGTCACTCAGCTGGCCAAGAGCAACCATACCAGGTGCACTTCAGACTAAGTGATCTGTCTGAAGCTAAGCAGGTTTGAGCCTGGCTAGTATTTGGATGGGAGATGGTCTCAGAACCTTGGGTTACTGTCAGAGGAGGTGTTGGTGTGGCCCAGAGGGAGCTCATCTTGTGGGCTATGTGGTGATGGGGACGCTGAGCACCACCATCTGGGTACGATGAAATTGGGATTCAGACCCTCTGAGATCATAAAAGATGTCCAAGCATCTTCGGAAAGAGTTGGGGTTGTACCCCAAAATCCTGGCTAAACTTGCCCACTGTGGCCCTCTAAAATCAGGCCTCCTAATCATTCCCTTAATCTTATCGGTAAATTCTCTCCTGCCCCTTCGCCACCTTAGCTACTGTGTGGTGAGCGTACTGGTGCAGAAAGGCTATGCAGGTGGTTGAAGTGGCTCCCCGTTGCTTCTGTAAAGCGCTTCAGTTGTCTTAACAAATGTGATAAAACAGGAAAATAAAATGCAAACAGTCAGCAAGTCATGTAACACTGTCATATTTATTTTGCACTCAGATATCGCCACCTGTAGCACTCAGACAACACCTGTTTCATCTTTTCAAAATATGCAGCGACCACGAAAAAAATTTAAAGTATTTACATTTTCAATATCTACAAAAGATGTGCAGTATATCATGTTCCTGAGATTAGTTTGCTGCTTTACAGAATTAACAAGCATGCAAAAGCTACACCAGAAATCACATGCTTGTTTCCATGGCGACAGCACTGTGATGGTGATCCTCTGACATACCATAATATATGCTCTTGTATTTGGCCACTATATCCTTCCTGCCATATGCACTTTGGCCAGAAGAGGGAGCAGTACAATCGTGCCTGCACATTGCTGGGTTAATATATCTGGCATACTTAAATTAACATGGATCTAAAGGGCTACCTCCTTCAAACAAAGTAGACAGAATCAATGCCGGTTTAGCAGTACCACATAGTATGAGCGGCGATCACAGTTTTGGCGCACCACCTTGTAGGTCTTTTTCATTTGTTCTGATCCAACCCACTATCCACAATTGGCTGACATAATGTGACACAGCGGGATTGGTCTGCAGGACTGATTATGCAGTTACCCGCATGCTTTTAACTGCACTGCACTTTAAATGGTGCCAATTAATATGTGAATTGGTGTGTTTATGTTGTAAATAGTGAATGCTGTAAGTGTGTAATATTTGCTGTGGAATGCATGTGTTTCATTAGCGTGTAACTGTGAGTGTTGTGTAAATTACTGGCTTCCCTGTCTGTGCTGTTGCTAGTATTAAACCAGCAGTGGCTGTTAATACAGAGGGCTACTTCCGTTAGAGTAGGTTTATCTGCACCCTCTACTTGGGTCTGCTGCATGGAAAACATTCTGCTCCCTATAGAGTTGCAGCGTGACAGAACCAACACGTTGGCGCCAGATTGTTCTCGCCGACATGGGTGATTTAGTGTTGTCTGGAATTCCTTTGAAGAGTGCGGCTGCCTACAAGATGCTGCACAGGGTGGTGGGGCTGTGTCTTCTCAGGGTTGTGGTTTTGCCCTCCTGCAGGTTGAAGGCCTGGAAGTCAGCAGAACAGAGGCTGGAGTACCCTAGAGTCGCCACAGAGTGGCGCTTCTGAGTACGGAGCAGCAGGATGCGGTAGGCACCCGTCACAGGGCTGCGCAGGTCTGCGCAGGCGTTGTTGCTCAGGTGGGCCTCCGTCACGCCCAGGAGGCCCAGAGCCTCCTTGGCCTCTGCCTCCTGCGCAGAGAGGTCTGCCAAGGGTTCAAGCAGGAGAGCGGGGGTGGGCCGGCAGGGGGGATACGGCTCGGGGGAGGCGATGCCCGTCAGCCAGCTGCTGGCCATCACCTGGGTGACAGACAGGCGGTCCAGCGGCGCGGGCTGAAGCAGGCCGCGGATGAGACGACTGCACGGCGGGGACACGTGGGCGGGCAGCTGGTAGGCGCCGCGCAGGATGCACGTCCGCAGACGGCCGAGACTGTCGGCGCTGAAGGGCAGCCGGGCCGTCACCATGAAGTAGAGCAGGACACCCAGCGCCCAGACGTCCGCCAGCCGGCCAGCGTAGCCCCTCTCCAGGAAGAGCTCAGGCGCAGCGTAGGGCGGGGAGCCACAGAAGGTACTGAGAAGCTCGCCGGGGCCGCAGGCCGCACTGAAGCCGAAGTCGCCCACCTTGACGCAGCAGCCCGTGGTGTAGAAGATGTTCTCTGCCTTCAGGTCCCGGTGCACAATGTCTCTGTCATGCTGGAAGGGAACCAGGAGGACCACGTGGGACCATGAGCCGGACCAGTCCTGACACGGCACCTCCACCGCTACCCACAGCAGTGCAGGGCGGCAGATTTGCCCGAGGATTCCATAAACATACGGAACCAGGGTTTCCTTTCAGAACTGGCCAAAACCGCTCGGTTGGAGGAACAGTAAACATTACAGATGGCCGTGTTATACTCCTGTTTGTTCTGGCAGCCCCTCGCATTTTTTTGTGTAAATACACTAGATGTGTCTTTCCCTGCGTCTCGCCCACGGCAGCAGAACTTACCATGTGTTTGACAGCGGAGACGACCTGAGAGAAGACCAGCCTGCTTTCCAGGTCGTTCAAGCGCCCCCTGGTGACGATGCGGGAGAAGAGCTCTCCTCCACTGGCGTACTCCATCACGAGGTAGAGGCGACGAGGTGTCTCCAGAACCTCATACAGCCACACAATGTTGGGGTGAGACAGCCTCTCCATGCAGGCGGTTTCCCAGGCAAACAGCCCCTCGGATCTCTTGTCTAGAACCTTGATCGCGACCTGTTCTGAGTTCCACAAGCAAGAGAGACGATGAGGGTCAAAACGTAAAAGGGGACTCCCCCCCCCAAATCTAGCCCTCATTGATGCAGATTGCACAGAAAGGGCATTAACTGTGCCTTCCCGGCATTTTAAGTACAGGTGGGTGACAACGCACATGTTCAGCAGGGTAATGGCTATGTCCCGATGAGCCTTTCCCCAGAAGGTCAGGGGTCAGCTTATGACAATGAGACCAGCCCCCCCGAGGTTGGGAGACACTCACACAGTAACAAACCTAAAGAGAGTCTCACACACCCTGAATGCTAGTTATTCATACAGGACTCAAGAGGCAAAAATACATTACAAGGACCAGGTGAGATGACCCGACACTCTGTCACATGACTCCCTCCTCCTGAGGCCACGCCCGCCCTCCTCAGATTGACCTATTAAGATGCTTGTCTTTAACCCCAAACCCAATCTCACCTTTGGTCAGCACGTGCATCCCCAGCCGCACATGGGAGAAATTTCCGGTCCCAATCTCACCACGCAGCTCGTAGAACCCGATACGACGGCCCAGAGCGATGTCACTGGTCACCCTTGCATCGTGTGTCATCTCATGCAGGACCTTCTCGAAGGGGCTGCGGCTTGTATCTGATTCATCCCTGACAGCAGGGGGTGGGGATTCAGCCTTCAGCCCTGCTTGTGCCTTCTTCTTTGGCGGGGTCTGTGGATTCACTTTCTCCCTCCTGATCCAGAGCTCCCGGTGGGCTTTGTAACCTGTGTCCCCCCCAGACAGAACAGATATTAATGCAAATTCCAGTAACGACAGCAGACAGGCAACAGAAGCAGTGGCCACAGAGCAGCGACTCTCATCTGGTCGTCCTTACAAGTTGCAGCCTGCCTACCCGGTCGTTATGTTTAGCAACACTGTAGGTAGCATGTAAAGTGGCAAAGTCTGTGAATAAGGTACATCTTAGAGATGAGCCAAAAAGGGGCATAAATAAAAGCTATGCAAACCAATGCAATGGTGGACAAGTGCAAGCCTCCAATCAGGTTATCTGTTACTCACATAGAGCCCTCCTCTTTCCTGCCCTGGAGCTCTTCCCAGTCTTAACACCTCTCTCGCTGTGCATTCCGTTTGAGTCCTCTGGCTTTGCGGTCGTGATGGCAATGACGGCCTGCCCTGCGGCCGCTGTCTCCATCTGGGAAGCCGGTCACGCTCGGGACGTCAGCCAGCACTGCGTACAGCCCTTTATGGTAGGCTAAGAGGGTATGGAGCGTGCCCAGCGGCTAGACCTTCCTCTCCTCTCCGAAGGCCGGCTGACTGGCTGAGTAGTACGAGGAAAGGTAATCCCCCAGGCAGACAGACACCCTCAGCCACGCTCCTTACCTCTAGACTGACTCCCGACAGAAAGTCACACAGACCTAAGTAGCAGATTAGCAGCTGGGTGTCTGCACACTATCTCCCAGACCGGATTAGCACCGGGGAGCCTAACGCACATGACCTTCTGCAAGAGGGAGAAGGAGCTGTGACAGCCAGACGCCCTGTCATCATCTGCACTAAGCCAGGAGCAGACCAGGTCAGGGGCTGCAGCCAGAGAAAGCGAAAGGGAGCCCCAGCGAGGGCTACTGAATGCCAGGGAAGCCTGCTTTCCCCACTCTGCCACCGTGTGGTGTGTTAAGCAAATGTCCTGCAGCTTGGCATCTTTCATGAGCAAAGTGTCCCTCAGAAAACACACTCAGACCCAGATACCCGACCTGCTCACAGCTGTAGCCGTATCCATTTTGCAGGTCTGTTTGCTGTCCAAACCAGGAGTGCGTTTCCCAAAAGCATAACAGATAATTGGCCTCAGGTAATTATTCCTGGAACACAGAGACAATGGGACAATGGGAGTAAATGTCCTCTGCTGCTGTAGGTAACAGTACTCAGAGTTTACCTGCTCTGTAAATAGCACCCAGTGGAAAACGTCCTATTTGCTATACCCTCTACAAAGGTACCTGTGCAGCCCTCCAGAAACACCAAAAAATGAAAAGTGCCTGCTTCTCAGAGTTTTATTACCATTGCTATTACTCCAATTTAAACATTCACTTTCCTACCAGATGACTATACAATCACTGTCACCAGCGCTCACGCTTTCAGAATCCCAGGCTCACGCAACTAATCATATGACAATTTGTTATTATTCCATTATAAAAATGGAAAATTAGTCACATTAAACGTGTTGGGGTGGTTTGCAAATCATATGTTATTTAAAAGGTAATATAACTGTTACATGCATGTAAATTGGTGTGCAGACTAGTCTCAAACTGAAAATCTCATGGCAGCCAGCTGACCAAAATTGGCAACTCTATAATAATGTCTCATGTGACAGTACCTACTGTAATATATAGAATAGAATAGAAAACTTTAATACAGACCCGTAGTCCAGCAAACAATGACAACACATACCACAAAGATTAAAAAATACAATTATACCAGTGTTGCCATAATAGTTTCGTACTATACGAATATACATCTGCAGGACAGAAACAACAGAATGCTCCATCGTTTTAGGTTGAATTGCCAGTGACATGATGTGTTCTGTAGACGTTCACGTTAAATGTAATATAACGGCGCCCCAATTGCGCAGTAACGCACTATTTGTATATATTTTTATAGACTGTAGCCCCGTGTCTCGCATGTCTGTCACAGAGCTTATTAGTCGTATTTTCCGCTTGCTCTTAATCACACACGACTAGGCTGAATATATCATATATATAACTGTTAATGCATGATCGCAGACTGCATAACTAGGGTGCCCAGATAATCCATGTCATCCCGGACACTTTGAACTAGGACAGGATTTGCAAACTACCATTTCAATGAAAAGGACCTGGATGTTAATGCGAAACGGCTGGATGAGTCTTTCAATCAAAGAAACAAACCGGTCAAAGCGCGAGAAGAACTGAACTATTCAGCCAAACACAGGATCCTGTCAGTTTAAAGTAGTTTGGAAAACCTGAAGTAGCCCAAAGCGTCTGGATGACAGGGATTATCTGGTCACCCTATGTATAATTCCATGCTTTCATAATCGGCGGCACGCACTGTGCGCTGGCACGTTGCGTATGAACGGGACCCAAAAGGAGAAGCGTGTTCCTCGCTTGTTTGTTAAAAATGCGCACACACACACCCACACACACAGCTCCGCTTTCAGCTATGGCACTCCGAGGACAAGGCGCTGCTACATGTCTTATAGCAGAGGACCAGCCGTGGACGCGCCGCCACGCCGATCCCCGCGCAGGAAGCTCGCTGCCCGACAGCGGCGCAACAACACCACCGCTTTTGGCGGGAGAGAGGCGCGCTACGCGCTATTCACAGCGCCTGCTACGTCAGCGGCGTAAGTGCGCACGCGTCGCTGCCGCGGGCTTCTGGCGAGCGCAGGGGCCGCGTTTCGCGTTTTAAAGCCGCCTGACATGCGGGTGTAGCGCCATCCCAGCCTTTATACCGCCCGCACGTGTTTCTATACCAGCAGGATGGCGACGCCAGTGACGGCGTCTGCGGAGGCAGGGCTGGAGCCGAGCGCGGCGGAGGGCGACGGCCGCGAAAACAACACCGAGGAGGAGAGCGGCCAGCCGGCGGCGGCCGGACCCAGCTCCCGCTTGGCCAAGCTGCCGCTGTCCCGCATAAAGGCCCTGATGAAGGCCGACCCGGACGTGTCCCTGGCCAGCCAGGAGTCCGTCTTTATCATCGCCAAGGCCACGGTGAGGGTCCGAGTGGGGCACCGACGCAGGGAGATGGGGATGGGGGTGGTGGTGGTGATGATGAAGGTTGTCACTGTCAGTCCGCCTACAGGAGCTCTTTGTGGAGATGATGATGATGATGATGGTGGTGATGAAGGTTGTCACTGTCAGTCCGCCTACAGGAGCTCTTTGTGGAGATGATGATGGTGGTGGTGATGAAGGTTGTCACTGTCAGTTTGCCTACAGGAGCTCTTTGTGGAGATGATCATGATGGTGGTGATGAAGGTTGTCACTGTCGGTCCGCCTACAGGAGCTCTTTGTGGAGATGATGATGATGATGGTGGTGATGAAGGTTGTCACTGTCAGTTGGCCTACAGGAGCTCTTTGTGGAAATGATGATGGTGATGAAGGTTGTCACTGTCGGTCCGCCTACAGGAGCTCTTTGTGGAGATGATAGCCAAGGATGCGCTAGTGTTCGCCCAGCAGGGAAAGAGGAAGACTCTGCAGAGGAAGGACCTGGGTGGGTTTCCGTTTCCGTGTCCTTGAGCTCAGCCTTTCACACGAGCCTTTCTCTCCCTGACCACACGCTCTCCCCATGCAGACAACGCCATCGAGGCTGTGGACGAGTTCGCCTTTCTGGAAGGTTTGTGCTTTTCTCTCTTGCCCAAACATGGCTTAGGGTGGTGCTGTTAGTTAATAGGAAGGAGTGAGGGGTGAATGGACCAGTCTTTTGGTGCAGATCAGATTAACTGTTCAGACGCCTGTTAACTTTCTGTTCAGGTGCTTTGGACTGACAGACTGGCTACCTGCACCACTATGATGTCCCCCAAGGACCACCTCTCACAGATTCACCCCGCACCCACTCTGGAGGAATTCTCCTGTATTAACAATAGTTACTTTCCAAGTGTTGCATTTTGTATGGCTTTTAAAATAAAGTAATTTAAATTTTCTTTGATTGTATGTCATCTGTTGTTTCCATGCCTAAACACTATGGCAGAGTTTTGTGAAGGTTATGTTTGGGTTTACTGTGCATTTTAAACAGACAGTAAGCTGCACAAAACTTATTGCAGATTTAAAATGTGTGATGCTATGGGACTCCTGTAGTAAGTTTGCTGTGGCACAAACATGGGTAAGTCTGGCGAGCCTGCCACAGCTAAGCCTGGCAAATCGAGCAACATTTAAAGTACAAGAATTCCGCCACTGCCATGTGTTTTATACTAAACTTCATGCTTCTTCATTAATCTTTGCCTGTTTCCACATACAACATGAAAGGCTTGGCATGAAGTTCCCTACAGGACTCTGGCTAGATTGTGGAGCACCTCCCTGGGCTTTCCCAGAGTCACCTCTACCCACCCACTGTGATCCAGGTCACAATGACTGAGCTGCAGACAGGACTTCAAAGGCTAATAACTTAATCTAGAGAAGTCTAACGCTGCCGTTGATTTGGGCAGAGGAATTACAGCATCTTGCAGTGATTAAGGGGCGTTTCTTCTCAGAGGTGACTGACTGACATCCTACTGTCCTTGACACGGCTGACAGACTCATTAAAACGGCGAAACTGACCAGAATACTATCATCAAGAAGGGTAACGTCACTACAGTGGATACAAAAAAGTCTACATGTCCCTGTTAAACTGGCATGTTTTTGTGTTGTAAAAAAATAAAACTAAGTTCAGTCATTTCAGGACTTTTTCCACCTTCAATGTGAAACTGCAACCTATACCAATAAGGGAAAAGGGGCCACAGAATTACGGCCACAAAGTCCAACCTTGGTCGCAGGGGACCGTAACACATTTTTCCACATGGCTTAGGAAACTGGATGTATCTTTTTGCAACACTTTGCTGGGCTTGGATGTTGTTCTTTATGAGAAAAGGCTCCTGCCCTCCTGCCCCTACATGAAGAATACAGGAAATTGTTGTCAAACCAGTACTTACGAGAAATTGCTGCAGATCTCCAATGTTTGCATAGACCTCTTGGCAGCCTCCTTGAACAGTTTGTATCTTGTTCTCTCGTCAGTTTTGGAGGGACGTCCTGTTCTTGGCAGAGCCGCTGTTGTGCCAAATCCACCCCACTTGTCGATTGTCCTCACTGTGCTCCAGGGTGTATCTCTGGATCGATACCTTTGAACAATGAGATCCCGTTCATGCTTTGAAAGTTCTTTGCAGACCATGCCTTTTGTAATAGGAAGCAACCAAGAAGAGGTCAAGAGAATCCGTCAGGAACAGCAGAAATTTATTTGGAGTCAATCAGTCACTTTCCTTGATGGCAGGTATATTCCAAGTTTGACATGAGATTCTCATGATTCTCAACACTATTATAAAAGTTTATTGTAAGTAAAAAAATATACATATATTTTTTCCACTTGTGTAGTTTGCAATTTCACATTAAAAGAGGAAATAATCCAACATAATTTATCTTGGTTTATTTTTTGCATCACAAAACACTGTACATCAGCCCAAATGCTGAGGAACATCCGAGTCTCCCAGAGCCTCAGGAGATATGATGTCACCGGCCTGTCACATGACCCCCAGGAACATTACCAGGCTCGCCTGCAGGTCTTCCTCTAAAAGGTGCCTCTCACAGGAAACACTGATGCTGAAACTTCAGCGTACATGATTTAGCTTCACACAAATAACTACTAACAACTAACCTGTAAATACAAAACAGAGTATTTAACCCTACTTCATTCCAGTCTGACGGTCATATTTCCCAGCTGAACACAAACAGAGGTGGAAATTGCAGTTCCAGAAAGTAAAAATGTACTCCATGGGTTGGTTGAAACAGAAATTTGGCTGGGATTTGTTAATTACTGGACCTGAAAGGTCCACCTCCATTAATCCCAGCTGAGCCATGAAACTGGGGTTTCCAGCCCCTGCTTCTGCCTCGTCCAGCAGTGGCCATTTGGTGGCATGTCGAATCAACACCAAGGCAGTGCACCCCCACCCTTCCCTGCTGGCCCCACCCCTGCCTGCCACCGCCCCCCCTCACATTTACCAGATTTGAGTAGTTTTTGTTTCAAGTCAAGGTGCTAAACACCCTCGCCCCCCACCGAGATGAAAGATAATTGATCTCCTGAGTAGCGGTTTAGGGGCCCAAAGCTGCTTAAAACACTTAATTAAGCATCTTTAACGGGAGGCGTGGGGCCAGGGACCGGCCTTTGAAGTGTCCCTCCCGCCTGGAAATGGGGGCACCCACAGACTGTCAGGAGTGGAAATTTGATTATCCACCCTCTCCACCCCACCCTGGGCCTGGGATGGGTATAAAGGCCAGGCGGCCGGGCCGGGCCAGTTCAGTGTGGACCCAGGAGGCCAGGCGTCCTCGCCATGGAGATGCTGCTGCTCACCGTCTGGGCCCTTCATGTGCTCCGTAAGTAGCCCCACCCACCCCCACCCTTCTGCGTACTGCAGATGCCCTCCCCACACACCAGTGCTCTTGACGTGCGTTTTGGTTTCCCTCAGCGTCCGCGGTGATGGGCAGGCGTGTAGAGCACCGGAACCTCTTTACGGAGAGAATCTGGTGCAGGAGACAGAGTCACTTCATTTATGTTGGACAAGGTACAGAACCAGGCCGGACCGGGCCGCCCTGAACACTGATTAATCAAGCACATTAATCACCTGATTGCTTTGCTGGCTTTGCAGTTCAATGGCTACAGCCTTCTTAATGTTTACAGTGTAACATGTGACTTTCCGGATGATTAAACACCGCTCACCTGCAGCTTGAGTGTTTCTTCTACCTCTCAGACATCTCTGGCAGCCCTGTCAGCCTGGACGTGGGGATGTGCAGGGCACACTGTGGAGCCGCCTCCAAATCCCCGCCCTCCTATGACCCGGGACAGCCAGGGATTCCCAAACACGTGTCCATGCTGGAATTCCTGAGGAGCAAAAAGGTGCGTGGTCACGCTGGTGCAGTTAGCAATACTAACCACCAGGGGGCAGCATAACCCTTTCAGCGCAGAGCATCTCTGTCAGCAAATTCTTTGGATAAAAAAATGTGCTTATTCAACCTGCCGTACAATGTAACTGTGCTTTCTGCTTAAAGATAGCATGTTTATTGAAGATAAAATGTGGTTCAGGTTACATTGTGTCAATGGGCTTCTTCAATAGAATAGAAGTGAATAGAATAGAATAAATATGTATGTATATATCAATGTATATATACGCGTGTGTGTTAAAAATAGACACTCGTTAAACTCCCTCAGACGAGGGTGCAGGATCTGGCCGGCCCTGAGGTTGAGCAGGCGGGCCCCGTGGCATCCTGTGGCCCCAGCGCGGACTGCGTGGCGGCCAGCGTGCGGGTGCAGCGTGTGCTGCTGTTTAAGGGCCCGCTGGAGGTGGAGGTGGTCGAGGAATGCCAGTGTGAGCCGCGGCTGACGCACTGCGTCCGCATACCCGCCCTGAAGACCTACCACCACGACACGCCCTACGAGTCCGTCCTGGACGTCGGCAAGTGCTCCACAGCCAGAGGCTCGCCAGGTGCGTGAACCACTGAAATTATTTAGTTTTTCATCATTGGTCTCCAGACCTGTTCTGCATATTAGATCAGCGTTTCTCAATCTGGTCCACTAGCGCCCCCTGATGGTCCACGTTTTTGTTCTCTACAGCTCCCGGTCCCCATGGACTAGGTTGAAAACAGAGGTGGATAATTCAGGTCCAGAAAGTATAAATCCAGACCAGGATTTTGTTTCAACCAACTAGTTGAGTACTCTGTGACAGTGACTCTTTATGCTCAACTGGTTGGTTGAAACAAAATCCTGGCCTGGATTTGTACTTTCTGGACCTGAATTACCCACTTCTGGTTGACAAACACTGTCCGCATTTAACAATGTACCCTTTTTGCACTTTTTCCTCCTAGAAGGCTTCTCCTGCGTCCCCACCAAGTTTGACTCGGCCCTGGTGGAGACCCCCAGCAGGGTGGAACTGGTGCAGACCGTCAGCACCTGTGAGCTGCGGCGAAGCTGTTACCGGGTCCCCTACGTGGAGTACTATTACGAGGTCACTCACAGCCCGGCAGGGGTCAAGGAGGAGAAGCTGAAGGTGAGCTGGGGGTCGGAGGTCAGAGTTCAGCCGCATGGGTATTTCCTCGTTCTAGTAGCCAGATATGGGGCCAGCAGGACAAGGCGGTCATACATATGTGACAGCCTCTGGCAGAGCAGAATCCCACAATGCACTGCTGCACCACAGCAAGTAGCTTAGCAACACTGCGTGCAGAAAACCAGGCACAGAGGGCCTCAATACCAAGACCGCAAAGGTCATACTTGTGTTATTGGCAAGACCGATCTTGCTAACTTGCCTTCTGAAATTGAACTTGGGGCGCGATGGATTGTGGGATTGGTCTCGTTTCGCGAGAATGCAAGTGATGTATTGTCGAGATCTGAGGCGGGACGAGAACGACATCTTGGGAGTTTTACTCTGTACTTCTGTTACTGAGTATTGGAACTGGCCTTTGACACTGGAAGGTGGCGTAAAACGGGTGCGCGAGAACAGAAGTACGCTCAAGTGACATATTGAGAATCACCCAGAGACCACACTGCATCAGTCTGAAAGTCACACCAAGGCGGGTTAAAGCTGGTCACAACTAATTAAAGTGTTTCTGAGCCCACAGCCTTGTAACACCTCAGTCTGATTATTATTCTGTGAAACTCTGCGCGCTGCACTGTGACTTAATGACGCTCCTCACAGCGTCTTTGGCCGAGCGGCCAGCCCTTCCCCTAGGGCATCATTCCTACAGATGTCTGACTTGTACCTGCATCGTCTGGCACCCCCAACAAAAGGCTATTGCACAAATGGGTGTCCTTTGGCCAGGTGCCAAATCAGACTAATTCCTGAGAGTCAGCCCCCCCATCTGAATCCTGCTGCTGCCACTCCCCCCCCCCCC
>JAODKM010000042.1:14052394-14069977 GCA_026780845.1 Petrocephalus sullivani
CTCAGCTGGCCACAACGCTAACGGGGCCAGACAGCGGAGGGTGTGGGCAGAGCCTGCAGGCATGTGGGGTGGATGGGGCACACACTCACATTCCACATCCCGCTGTGGAAGACAGTCACCCTGCATGACCCCATGTGAGCTGGGAATGTGGGGGAGCCGTCGGATTCCACTCCATATGCAGTACTTACATCCTCTGTGAGACGGCCTGTATGCACGACCGCCTCCCTCCAGCATACATTTACTGTCCGTTCAGAGAGGGTCCTGCCAAACCACACAGGTTTGTTTGTGCTGTTTGCATGTGCAGTTAGTCCCTGTAGGCAGATCGCTAAGCCCTGATCCCTCTCCACACACAGGCAGGGACTGGACTGGTCCGGTCCCACTTCAGCTCTGGCATGTGCCTGGATACGAACAGGGCCCCCAGGAGGGTCCGAGTGGCAGGTGGTGAGATCTACATTTTATTCCTGGCACAATTCCGTGCTGTTGTCCTGGTACCCTCTGAATTACCCCCTGCCTATGCCAGAGATTATCTCAGCTCCTAAACACTGCTGCTGTCAGGGAATATCGTGAATAAACACTGTGGTGCTGATACTTCTTAGGGACAGTGAGGAACACTTAATGAGGGGTGTGGCACCAAGCACCACAGATGGTAAACATAACCTGCATACAGGGATTTAGGAGGGCAGAGATTCTCAGCTCGATATGCTCTCAGCACACATGGAGTTTCACATTCAACAGTCCTTAGATTTACACAGTTACAGTGTTCAAATACTGCACTTTCCACCTACATTTACACTATAACAGTGTTATAATTGTATTCTCCGATGTTACATTTAAACTGACAATTTTATTGTACTGTACTCTCATTCCATCAATTTACACTTTCACCGTGTTAGCACAGTGTGTCCTGCTAGTTTGCCGTGTTAGCACTGGGTGCCCTGTTTATTTGCAGCATCACTGCAATGTGTCCTGCTCGTTTGCAGCATCAGTGCAGGGTGTCCTGCTCGTTTGCAGTGTTAGTGCAATGTGTCCTGCTAGTTTGCAGTGTTAGCAGTGTGTCCTGCTAGTTTGCAGTGTAAGCAGTGTGTCCTGCTCACTTGCAGTATCAGCACAGTATGTCCTGCTAGTCTGCAATGTTAGCACAGTGTGTCCAGCTAGTTTGCACTGTTAGCACAGTGTGTCCTGCTCATTTGCACTGTCAGCACAGTGTGTCCTGCTCATTCACAGTGTCAGTGCAGTGTGTCCTGCTGGTTTGCAGTGTCAGTGCAGTGTGCCCTGCTAGATGCAGTGTCAGTACAGTGTGCCCTGCTAGTTTCCAGTGTTAGCACAGTGTACCCTGCTCATTTGCAGTGTTGGCACAGTGTGTTCTGCTCATTTACAGTGTCAGCGCAGTGTGTCCTGCTAGTTTGCAGTGTCAGCACAGTGTATCCTGGTCATTTGCAGTGTTACTGCAATGTGTCCTACTAGTTGGCAGTGTAAGCATAGTGTGTTCTGCTACTTGGCAGTGTCAGTGCAGTGTGTCCTGCTAGTTTGCAATGTTAGCGCAGCGTGTCCTGCTAGTGTGCAGTGTTAGTGGAGTAAATTTAGAACATAAGAAATTTACAAACGAGAGTAGGCCATTTGGCCCATCAAGCTTATTTGGGGAGAACTCAACTAATAGCTCAGAGTTGTTAAAATCTTATCTAGCTCTGCTTTAAAGGAACCCAAGGATTTAGCTTGCACTACGCTATCAGAAGGGCTATTCCATACTCTAACTACACGCTGTGTAAAGAAGTTTTTTCTCAACTCCAGTTTGAAACGTACTCCCACTAATTTCCAGCTACGGCCACGAGTTCTCTTAATTGAACTAATGTTGAAGTAACTATTTAATTGGACAGCATCCAGACCTGTTAGGATCTTACATACCTGCATCATGTCCCCCCTTAGTCTCCTTTGCTCAAGGTTGAACAGATTGCGCTCAACTAACCCTTCCTTGTAAGATATTCCTTTTAGCCCAGGAATCATTTTTGTAGCCCTGTGTTGAACCCTTTCTAAGGCGGCAATGTCCATTTTAAGGTAAGGTGACCAGAACTACACACAATATTCTAGATGGGATCTTACCAAGGAATGGTAAAGGCTTACCATTACCTCTCAGCGATTTATTTTAAGCTTGGCTAGGCTTTGCAGCACCTCAGCTTCAGTTATACATATATTATATATAATATAATATATGTAAATATGTATATACTGCTTCTATATCATATATGTGTACTCATTCTATTTATTTTATTTTATTACATATACATATGTATATATATTCTATTTATACATGCACACTATTCCACCAATAGCTGTATAACAAAGTGTCGTTTTGTGTCTCTTTTTTTTTCCCCTCCTTCCCCACTCCCCCCCGAATGTGCAATTCTTGTAACTGTTTTTATTGTGTCAGTGTACTGCTGCTGGAACTAAATTTCCCGGAGGAACCTTCCCGAGGGATTAATAAAGTACTATCTAATCTAATCTAATCTAATCTAATATAATCTAATCTATATCATTCAAAGATGAAGCTGGATTAGGAATGATCGTTGGTAAGTTATCCATGTTTTCTACAGTGAATACCCATGCAAAACAACCATTAAGCTCATTTACAGTATCGATTTCATTTTCAATTTTAAGGCCCTCACTATTCTGCAGATTAGTCACTTCAGGTTTTAGATCTCTTTTGGAGTTGAAATACTTTAAGTACCTTTTCATGTTATCCTTAGCCTCTAATGCCACCTTCCTCTCAGCTTTCCTCTTACAGAGTCTAATATTATTTTTCAACTCATCCTGTAGACTTAGATACTCCTGTTTTTTTCTGACATCATTAGTTATTTTCCATTTGTGGTATAGAGCATTTTCCTCATGATTATGTTCTTTATTTCAGTAGTAAACCACCTTTGTTGCAGTTTCCTAGATTTATTTTTGCTTGCACTATAATACTTATAATGTGTTTTTTAAGAAGTCCCATGCCTCTTTAATGATTTTGTCATTTAACTCCATCCAGTTAACTGTCTCTAGCTTCATTTTCATACCATTAAAGTCAGCTTTCCTAACATTGTATATCTTGATTTTGGACTTTGCTTTAAGGACACTAAAATTGACCTCAGTGTGTCCTGCCCATTTGCAGTGTTGGCACAGTATGTCCTGCTGGTTCGCAGTGTTAGCTCAGTGTGTCCTGCTCATTTCCAGTGCTGACACAGGGTGTCCTGCTCATTTGCAGTGTTAATGCAGTGTGTCCTGCTAGTTTGCAGTTTTACGCAGTATGTCCTGCTAGTTTGCAGTTTTAGTGCAGTATGTCCTGCTCATTTGCAGTGTTGGTGCAATGTGTCCTTCTAGTTGGCAGTGTTAGCACAGTGTGTCTTGCTGGTTTGCAGTGTCAGTGCAGTGTGTCCTGCTAGTTGCCAGTGTTAGTGCAGTGTGCCCTGCTAATTTGCAGAGTCAGTATGGTGTGCCCTACTCATTTGCAGTGTCAGCGCAGTGTGTCCTTTTTGTTTGCAGCATTAGCGCAGTGTCCAGATGGCCACATTGCCCGGCCCTCCAGCTCACCTGCTTGCACTTGTCCTCCGCTGCCTTCTTGTCGGACTCTGCCTGCTCTGCACGGTCGATGGCATTCTCCTTGTCCAGCTTCAGCATCTCCATCTTCTTCTTGATGGCCTCCATGGTGGCAGTCTGGGCAGGATGCTGCACAGAGAAGCTTCCTGTGTCTGGGAGAGAGATTCTGCAGCAGACTGGGCTTGGGGATGGAGAGTAGGAGAGAAGGAGAGACAGGGGAGCGAATTGGGGGAGAGCAGCACTGAAGGTGTCGGCTGCTGACCGCGTTCTGACGACCAGAGGAGCCTCGGCTGGGCTTTTTCCCCCAAAGAGCCCTCCCAGCCACACCCTGAAAGCCATCCTCAGAGCAGCCTGGGCTGGCCTCTGTGTCAGCATCCAGCCAGATCTCCTTATTTGGGTCCATGTGTTGTCATTAGGGAGACGAGGAGTAGGAGAGCAGGGTAGAAGAAGGCCCCCTTCCATATTTAACCCCAGGCCGCTGAAAAACGCAGAGCGGGTATCTGCAGTTGTCCCGCCGGGCACAGAGATGGAGACAGATGAGGAGCAAACGTCTAACATCATCACCGAAAACACCGCAGGAGGGCTGCTGTCTTTAAAGCTTCCTAAATGGTTGCCCTCCCTCAAGCCCAGGTGGCCCCCTGACAGGGAAGTGGTGGCAGTGATCATGGGCTTACGGGGGACTCCAGAATGGTCTTCAGGTTCAAGGCCCCACACACGTGACTGGACATGTTTAGTGGGGCTCGTTCACGGCACCAGGGGCGTTCCTGAGAAGTCTGCCTTGGACACAGAGAATGAGAAGGAGAATAGGGCTCATGAGATGATGCTGAGATAGATAGACAGACAGATAGATAGATAGATAGATAGATAGACAGACATGCGTCATGCTTCTGGAAACATGCTTCAGTGTCAGAATGCAGACCTCAGAGCGAGTGGGTTGTGACATTTGGCTCTGCCTCCTGACACAGGCCAGTACTTGCCTGCTATGTGATGTCACCACCCAAGAGCGACATAGGCATCAAGGTAGTGGGGGGGGGGCAGAGTGAAGACTAGCATACCTGTATGACATCATGTCTCTCCTCCCTGATGAGACAGAGCACTTACATGACAGAAACGTGGCCAAACATCTGTGCTGCTGGATGTCCCATCTGGGCAGGAGTGGCCCCCGCGGGCGGTTGCTGGGGCCTGGGACAGCAGGAGACACCTCAGAGGAGAAAAACAGAGAGTGAGATAATGAAAGGAACGGGGAGAGATGAAAGGATGAGAAACAGCTGATTACGGGGTGGGGGGGGGCACGCATGGTTTGGCTCAGAGTACAGAGTGTGTCCACAGGAAAGCAGCCCCCACCCTGCACAGCATGGAAAGCGCCAGCGCCCATATACGGTAAAACGTGGCCAGAAAAGCCCCGGGCCCCAGCCAGGGCTTCATGCAGGGTGGGGTAGCCCTGGGCCAGCGGCCCTCACCTGCACATGTGACCTGCCACACCCTGTTGGGCCACAAGCCCGCAGCCCAGCCCTGACCGTCCCCCATCGCTCTGCACCACAGCAGGGGTGGCAAGAGCTGCTGGAAGGATCCGGAGGTTGGGGTGCTGTAGAAATGTTAGCCAGCCTGCCGCCCTCAGGGGGGCTCGTTAGCAAGGCCCTGCCTTCACTGACAGCTGTGTGTCTGGGAGGACGGAGCAAATCAGACTCTTTTTCCTGAATATTGTCAAGCCTCCTATTTCTGGCTGGCTAATGGGCTAATAGGCTAACTGGCTAAAAGGCTAACACTCCATCAGGCTAATGAGCTAACAGGCTAACGGGTTAACAGATTTCCTGTGGAGGTAAGCCCAATCCAACCACTGCCCTCTGAGTCGCACGCCCCAGAGCCCTGGGGCACAAAGCACGCGTGTCTCACCCAGCACTGCCAGACAAGCCTTTTAGTGAAGGTATCCCCACACTGAGGAATTAGGTCTCCCAGTCTGCCAGTACAGGCAGGACACCATTGGGAAGATATGAAACACCCTCGAAAATAGACTGTTCAGTAATTAAACACTTTCAGTCATTTTGGCCAAAGCTATGAACATCTGTACATGTCATTTAGACACTAAAGTTGCCTCAAACTGCCTGCGTTCTGTTAAAATCCCATAAATCTGAAAACCTGCGGGGGCAAGTTATACTTTCAGCAGGTCTGTCACTCGAGGCAAGGAAGGGAATTTTTTCCTGGCATATCTACCTGAATTCCTGTCATCATAAGCCCAGCCCTTTAATCACTGCACCCCCTGCTGTTAATCTCCTGCAAATGCAGAATTATCTTAGAATTGTGCCGTTAATGTGACTAACTAGGGCGGCTCACTCCCTTCATGGCCCAGAGGCACTGGTCACAGGCAGAGAGAGGAGCACGATGGCTCTGCAGATGCTTGCAGCACACAGAGGAGATGCTTGCCGTGTGGCCAGAGCCTGCTGCTGTTTGACCACGTTTCGTCTGGCACTCTTTCGCTCAAGGAGTCTAATGTTCTCCTGGGCCTCTTTTCTAAAAACAGACTCAGGCCTGGGGTTATTCCTGTTCCTCTTCCCCAGCGCCTCCCAGAGGTTAATCGCCTTCCCTACCCCATCATGCTCAGCGGTCCTCCGTGGTCCAGTGGCACATGGGAACACTGCCTGGTCACCAAGGCGACCACTGTTGTTTTGGGTAACAGGCTGCAAAGACTGGCTTCTGCCACCATGGGGAGAGGGCAGCGGTTCCCACTGCAGGCCAGCCCGGAAGGCTTCAACAGAAGCCACGCCCACCCACATTTCCCAGAAGGCCATTTGCTTTTAGCTGTTTTTTCAAGTCTGCTCTGCGGAGCAAACTGTCAACACAGAACAATTAAATGTGGATGGCAGAGTTAAACATGGAACGCAAACAGAAATGTTTGCCAAACAAGGTGGAATCAGACAGATGACCGCTGTCGTCCCCAGTGGCCGCCCACCCACTGTGGTGTAGTTTTTAAGCAGTCAGCTGCAGATATGTCACCAGATACGTGTTGGGGGCCCTCTGCTGGTGAGCAGTGGAACTGTATGCATGGAATTCATAGAATAGAATAGATAATTTATTAATTCCTCTGGGGATTTCTTTTTTCCCCACCTTGTTCTCTATACAGGTAAGAGCGAGCTTGGGGGCAAAGCAAGGGGCAGCCGCCTTGCAGCACCCAGAGCCGGCGACCTTCTGGTGACAGGCAGAGACTTGCTGAGCCACATACCGAAATGGGCTTCTGGTTTTAATTTTACTGCCCAGCACTAGGGGGCGCAGTGGAGCAGATGAGCTGCCATCTCTCTACCTGTCTAATTCCCGATTTACTCACCCAACTAGCTGCGGTTTTAGCACTGTTACTTGGCGGGAAGTTTAAATAGCGCGTCAACCGCAATGCCTCAGGTTGCTCTGGTCCATATCCTCATCTAGCTCTTGAAAAACAATCACACTTATGTACTTGCTGTTTTGGCCATAGTTTGCTAAATGTTAAAAAAAAGAATCAGAAAATCCTAATCTGCATCTGGAGTGACTGCGGTTAGAGGTTTAGCCAAAAAGTGTCATCCTCCCTCATATGACAAAGGAGCAACGGTGCCCCCTAGCTCAGGTGCAGGGACTTCGGGACACCACCCACGCATTAGACAATGCGGGCTCCAGATGTGTTTTTGTCTTCCTCACAAGATGTCCCAGCTGTGGAGTTTCAAAAGTGAGCACTGCAACTCTACAAACATCCCCCTTTGAACTCCACAAGTCATCTGTTTTCCTGAAGACATACCCCCCACACACACCATGATTTTAAAACAAACAGCAAATGCCACTTGGGCTGGGCCCTGAGGCCGCTGGCACGCCAGTGTCGGGGGAGGGGGTGACCATAACGCCCCCTGTCGCTGCTATGACATGTGACACACATGTGGAGTTACACACGCCACACGTGAGCCTCCTGTAAGCGGAGTGGCTGGATGTTCCGCCTCTGTGTGCGCCGACTCCATGCCGTAATTGTTCCAGGCTGCGGAGGATCATAAGAGGGTGGGGGGTGTCACGCGATTAGGAGCCCTGTAACAACACTCCCGGCCTGGGGATATCCCCTGCCGCGGTCTTCCTCGGCAGCTGGGAAACAGCCGTGAGGAGCATCGGTTCACTTTTTATCTGCTCACACTCTGGCTTTTCACAAACCAATGCGGTGGCAGCAGCCGGACAGTCTCTCCCAGCCGCTCAGAGTCACCCTCCCTGGCACGGACTCCTCCAGCGCGCCGCAGAGTCGCCCAGATCCCTCTACAGCAGCGCGGCACCTTAACAGGGACACGGCCTCAACCATTCTGCTGGAGAAACAGCAGCTGATGAGCGGCCTGTCACTTCTGAGTGCGATGGAATGCCTGACTGGGCTGCTTTCCCACCAAGGTGGGGGATTAGGGCCGGGGGTGGGCACCAGGGGATTCCACTGTGAGCTCCCAACTGGGCCGTTCCTAATTACCCCAGAAGCAGCCCCCCCTGCACCCATGTTCCCTGCCCCCGCCCTGCCTGTGGGCCTCCACAACACAACCCAAACACCTGGACGGTGTGTTTTTCCTCGGCCGTTTCTCTGACGGGGCGCTCCATGGCTCAGAGCAGAGGTGGCGGTATGAAGCTCGTTGCCCGGGTAACCGCCCACCACACATTTCCGATGTTAATGCTGCCAGTCCGTGCTGTGATTATATGAAATAATGGAAATAATAAAAGGACCTGAAATTTCAAAAACAAGAAATTCATATTTAAAAAACTGGTATTAAATGACAAACCCCAAGTTGAAAACATCGATATGTCATCAGGTGGAAACTTCTGAACCCGTCTGTGGACTAGATTTTAGGTCCAGCACAACAGGCTAAAATGAGAACAATCTATATCTTTACACGGGACAAGAGGAAGGGAGGGAATCGGAGACCATCTGAGGGAGAAACACAAACCCAACCACGTGATTCAGTAGGACGCCGGGATGATCTGAAACTTGCTCTGTTTGAGTGTGGAGTTTAAAAAACAGCAGTCCAATGGAGAAGAGACCTAACAGTGGATATGGGCGATTCAGATGGAAAAGGGTGTGAGTGCGTCGGCTGCGAGGGGCCATGTTTGGAGTCACACTAACCTTCTGTAGGAAGAGGCTCTGTATCACTCCTGATGGGGGCCTTATCGGCTTTATCTCCATGTTTAATGCACCCCGTCATCCTCCCTTCTTTTACCAGGGTCAGGGGAGGGCTGACCAGACATGGTGACGGCATGACGGGGCTCTTCAGAGCTCAGCTTTCCTCCAGAACAAGGTCTCGTGCCCAGAAAGGCACAGCAACCAGACAAGATTTGAGGTTTTACTTCAAACTATGGAAAAGCCCTGCAGGAGGTCTTACATGCCGGCCAGAACAGGTCACGTGACAAGAAGTCACCATGTCTGTATGCCACATGGTCAGTCTGAGGGGTCATGTGACCCCGGGTTTCTGGAAAAACTGCCGCTGGGTACAAACGCCTGAATGTCACTGCCAGCAAAGGGCTTGGAGACTTTAGAGGTGAAACATCTAGGATTCAGGAAATGCATTCTTAAATGGTGTATTCCTAGTATTACAAGTTGTACTGGTCCAAGTTTTCACATTTTATTTTTATTTTCCAGGATAATTTATTTTTCACACTTTTTTTTTTAGGAAAAAGCATTTGAAAAATCAAGACTACTTTAGAGCCAGAGAGACCCCCACCCTTTCCTATTTAAGGAATAATGTGATGATTGTTTATTTAACTATCATCAGAAAGGCTGACACACCTTACAGATTCATAGCCCTTACACATTTATACAGATGCTCAGGTCAAATGCAAGGGTACAAAGGGGCTTTGAAGCCTAATCCTTCAGGTGCAGAGACTGGTTCCTTCACGCCTACAGCAGAATCTCAGTACTCAGTACTGCAGAACCTTAGGTTATCAGGTTGTGGTTACAGCAGCCCATGTCCATCAGTAGTCTGGATGTTATGTCTGAAAAGTCTTCTCCCAGAAAATCATTATCCTTTGATTAGAGAACAAAGAAAAGCAGGAAGGCACAGATAAGTGCGGAGTGTCCTTATCCTGAATGTCAGCCTGGGCCTCGCCTTTTATTATGACTCCCTCAATGTCACCGTGAGCCACGGTTGCTCAACTAAACTTCTCGCAATCGTCAGCGGGGTCTGGCTTAAAAACGCCTGCCTATTGAACAATGTGCTCGTTTCAAAACGTCCCCAACACAAAAAGATGGTTTAGCTGCCAGCATTTAACAAATCAGCCGCGAGCTCGGTCCCATTGGACTCAGCACTCTGTTACAGCGCAGCTATGAAATATATTAAAGTTATATTTAAAATCGTTTGCTCAACAAAGAAACGGGGGATGGAGAACATGGGCTAATGCATGTTACTGCATTACTTAAAACCCTCAAGATTACTGCCTTTTCCGGCGCTCGCTTCTGCAGGGGTCCACGGCAAGACGATGCGTGGAATCTGAATGGAATGCACCCGAGGGGGGCTTGCGGGGATTTGCGCTGCCCTCTATATCGCCTGCGCTTGAGGCCTACTTCTCTAATGTATTTATTAGCCCAAACTAAACTATACAGCATCCAAATGCAGATTATACGAAATATTGCCTTTAAAGCATGATCCGTTATTTTAGAATAAAGTCATCTGTCAATATATATGCCAGACACGTCTTTCAGATGACTGAACGTTCTCCCTGTAGAGATTAAACAATGACTATAATAGAGTACCTGGAGACGGAGAGGATGTAAACTGAGTAGCCCACGCTTGCCGGCACTCTGGGGCACTCTGTCGGCTGAGGGTATCCGTCTCTGATTGGCTGACGTCTGACCAATGAGACGAACCGGACAGTCCACACCTTTCTTTAACATGTGAGGGACTCGTACGACTCCTATGTGTTCGTATGTGCTGCGTTTCCAATGTTCTGCATAGCGCGATCGTATAAATAAGTCATCTTCATTTAGAATATCCTACATAAGAGTCCTCAGGATATCCTCAGGATTTCCAGTTTAGCTGAAATAAATTGTTATGGGCGCTACGGTATAATATCGTAAAAAAACAGATGTAGGTTGCAAGTGGTTATATAAGAACAATAAAATGGGTTTGGGTGTAAGAGGCAATACTGAGGAAAACTGACACAACAAAAAGATTTCAGCCCATTTAAAAATATTTTTTTTATTAGGTCTATGTTCTAGACTTTATATTTTTGTAAAGACCTGAAAGTAATTTGCCTTCGTTGTGAATGCAGCACAAAGTTAATTAAAATGTTTTTATATATGCCAAATTAGTACTCTTTATCATTTAAATTAAATAGACATTCTCCGTTAAATCTGGATAAAAAAAAAACAATTAAAGGGGTGTTGGTTTTAAATTAATAAATATTTTATTATTTTATCGTCAATGGGCTAAAGCCATATATAAGCGTGATCTGCAAATCGTTTTAGTTTGAGGGTTACAGGTATGCGACCCTGCGGAGAAAGTTTTTCAAGACAAAGTCGCCGCCCATTCGATGTATTTCCCACCAATGAGCTGTAGGATATTTGTATGAACCCTTGGCTTTGGCATAAAACCCTCACAGCGCACCAAATGTGCAACAAAGAAGTGGATCGCAGGACCGCTCCTGGCTGAAGGCTGAGCTAGAGCCCAGGGACCCGGGATTGTTCCGCACACGCCTTTTCATCCGGGACCCGTCGCAAAGAAATAATATCAATTCATAAAATATGGGAGAACGAAAAATCTACATTTTGTTTCTTGTGGTTTGTTTTATCAAAACCTGCGCAAGTTTTTCCAATACCACAGAAGCAACTCCATCCAGTAAGTTCAAAGTTTTTAACTTTTTCCCAGTGTGACCAGCTGACTTTTTTTGCACCCGCTATTTGTTTATGGGCATTTGGTTGAAAATGCCATAACGCAGTCTGTAAAGTGCGTGTCTGGAGCGTCAGGAGGGCTTAGCCGCGGCTGACACCCGCAGCCGCCCCTCCGCGGGTGACCCGATGTCACCCGAAACGAGCGAAGGTGGGCGGATGGGGGGACCATTAAGCCGCATAAAGACGCATAAAGATGCATCAAGTTTTCGCAGCGCTGTCACTTTGATGCTATCCGTAAGTCAGATGCGGGACTGTTTTTACTCACAACGGGGGTGATATTGGTGTTGATTACTGCAGATTCTTTGGTCAATATACAGTTATCATATAAAAATACTAGACTCGCTTTCATGGCAGGTAACGCTGTGTTTTTGATATGTCTTTTTCGCAAGACAGACGCCCTAAAAGCTTGGCGCGCAGAAGTAACTTAACGTGACCAAAGCAGTTGCTTTGTCCTGTCTATATGACTTGTTTATCACTTGAGCAATTCCGTGTTAGAAAGCCCTCGTTAATAATGGCCACGGTCCTGTCAGTCTCAGTGAGCGAGCAGCAGACTAACACAGGAGATTTTCTGATGGGCTGAAATTTTACTCCATCGCACATGTCGGCGTTACGGGGCCAAGCTTCCCGATTGCCTGAGATGCAGCTTTCCTGCCTGTGGGTACCCTGCTGATAGGAACCTCTGACTTTGTGTGTTTGTGTGTGTCTGCCTATTTTTCTGCGACCATGTGACGTCCACGCACAGGTAACACCACCTCCTGGATTGAGAACTTCAGCGACATCGAGTCCAAGTTCTCGTTGAGGACCCCGGACACCCCGGATGAGGACTTGTGCTACATCATTCCCGGCCAACCGGACACCATCGCGGGATGCGACTTCAGGCGCGACGCGCAGACCTTCGTGGTCATCCACGGATGGACTGTAAGTCATTAGCAGCATTTAGTAAAATAAAGGGGAAAAATGTTTTAAATCATAGTTTGGGGTGAAGCTGGATGTGCACGGCCCTGTGCAATCCGTGTGCCCCTCTCTGCGTGTGCGCTCAGGTGACTGGGATGTACGAGAGCTGGGTGGTGAAGCTGGTGAAGGCTCTGTACGAGCGGGAGCCCTCTGCCAATGTACTGGTGGTGGACTGGCTGGCCAGAGCTCAGCAGCACTACCCCACCTCAGCCGCCTACACTAAGCTGGTGGGGCGCGACGTGGCCAAGTTCGTCAGCTGGCTGCAGGTGAGGCGGGGGGGCTCTGTAAAGGCTGGAGGGTCGGGATGATTCGACAGGCCTCTTAGTGACAAGGGCAATCTTAAAACATGATTAGATTGGTCTGGAGTGGGGGCCTAATATGATATGCTTTCATGGGGCCCAAAATCTCTAGCAGTGCCCCTTGAGTGAGGCCCCACTGCTTTGGGGTGGGGGGGGCATTGTTGTTATCTTTACATGCACAGCCCCTCAAAGCAGTTTCTGGGCCCCAGACACATGATACGCTGTCGGGGGGGGGAGTAACTCAGCCGGCTAGGGACACACATGGAGGTGGACTCAAGGTGTCACGCGCAGCCTTCTGTGGAATGGGTGCGTCTTTGGAGGAGAAACGTGGGACTTATAACCCCATGCCGGCGACTCGCGGTGCTGCTGTTCTCGGGAGCTGTTTAATAACTGCTGCCCCCCACAGGCTGAGCTGAGGTACCCCTGGGAGAAGATCCACGTCCTGGGCTACAGCTTGGGGGCCCACGTGGCGGGGATCGCCGGCTTTCTCACCAAGCAGAGGATCAGCAGGATCACAGGTGAGCAGCAGTGAGGCCTGCTAGGTACGCACAGGCCTGAGGACTGAGGACAGGCCTTTGTGGTATGAGCCCTTAACTGGTTACATCACGAGTAAATAGGGTCATCCTGAACATGCCTTTCTCCCCACCCGTTGTCCTACTCTAGGCCTGGATCCCGCTGGGCCCGGGTTCGAGTACGCCGATGACCAGAGCACGCTGTCCCCAGATGACGCCGAGTTTGTGGATGTGTTGCACACAAACACCAGGGGTTCACCAGACCGCAGCATCGGCATCCAGAGGCCCGTGGGTCACGTGGACATCTACCCCAACGGGGGGACCTTCCAGCCGGGCTGCGACCTGCACAACACCGTCATGATGATCGCCACCTCCGGCTTCCACCGTATGCTGCCTGGGGAACATGCCGAGTCCCCCGCAATCTCAGATAGGGCAAGCAGGCCCTGTTACAGATGCCATCCTGCAATATGTCAGACGGCCAGTCAGTCAAAAGTCAGCTACAGTTATTGGCCAATAGCCTCTGTGACCCCGCCACCTGGCATTGACCCCACCCCCTGACATTGACCCCACCCCCTGGCACTGACCTCACCATCTTCCTTTCTGTTCTGGCCCTCCCCTTTCCCTTTGCTCCACCCCCTTTTTGCGTCCTCACAGACATGGACCAGATCGTAAAGTGTTCCCATGAGCGCTCCATCCACCTGTTCATCGACTCACTGGTGAACCAGGAGAAGCAGAGCCTGGCGTACCGCTGCGGCTCCAAGGAGGCTTTCAACAGCGGCCTGTGCCTCAGCTGCCGCAAGAACCGCTGCAGTAAGCTAGGCTACGAAGTCAGCAGGGTGCGCTCGCGCAGGGCCACGCGCATGTTCCTGAAGACGCGTGGCGCCATGCCCTTCAAAGGTGAGCCCCCCGTTCGTGCCGCTGCCATTGGCTGGAGTATTTAGCCCATGACCTATTAGCTTCAAGCATTTTGACTCATGACCTCAAACAGCAATTAACAGCCACAAAAAGGCCCTGAAGTCATATTCATGAGGATTCTAAAAGTTTAAACTGACCACAGGTGGCACAGTGGTAAAGGTTCTAGCTGAGCTTGTATGGGGGGGGGGGGTGCGTTCTTTGCTTTGCCTGTGATGAAGCCGACCCACCCCACCCTCGTATCCAGGACGGAAAACCACAGGTGATGTCAAGAGCAGAGGTAGTGGTGACACGCCACCGGGCTTCTCGGATTGGTGGGGAGTGGCAGCCCTGCAACTGGTGTGTCAGGGAAATCACAGCAAGTGGCAGGGGTCACTGGGAGGAGCGGGGGGGCGGATATTTCAGTCTGAAACTGGACACCCTCGCGATGGTGGTAAGCGAGTATAGAAAGAACCGAGCATGTGGGTCCAGAGCCTACAGTCCTGCACCCTGCCTGACAGCCTGCGGACTGTTCCACAGCACACCACTTAATGCCCATAAATATGCGCACAGCCAACATCTGCAGATAATTAAATCGCAACGGATAAAAGCTATTGTGCCCTAAAATAAGGTCACCGGCTGGTTTACTGTGGTAGGCTTTCTGCTGCGTTACACTATAAGCTGCAAAAGTAAAAATGCACAGCTGTCGGCCCCCTGCTCAGAGTGCTGTCCATTTGAGAGTCCCCTAAACAAACACTATGATCATGTAGTTACGTAACCATTGGGCCCGGGTCCAAATGGTCTGCTCCCGATGGTGCTGTGCCACTTGACTTTCCTGGCTGTCTTTGCTGTGTGTTGGGGGCCACAGGATGGGTGAGTGAGGCCCTGGCTGATGATGGCTTTGCACCCCCCCCCCCAACCCCAGTCTTCCACTACCAGGTGAAGCTGCACCTCTTCAGCCAGCAGAATCAGACCTTCATCGAGCAGCCAATCAAGATCTCTCTGCTCGGGACCAATGGGGTTAAGGAGGACATCGCCGTCACTGTGTAAGGCAAACCATCCCACACAAGTGCTTTTGCCGTTTATGACTACTGTTCTTCTCTGAATCAGCTTTTATAGCAGACAATTACAGCCAGTATTTCTCCCTAACCACCATGCCCCCTGGCGAACCAAAGTAGGTACTGGGGATAGAGTTTGAGGTTCCCTGCCTGTGTTTGATCCCGAAGGCCTCAGCTGAGCACCAACAGCAGCATTTCCTTCCTGCTGACCTCCGACGTGGACATCGGAGACCTGCTGATGGTGAAGGTGCTTTGGCAGGAGGACTCCTTCCTGGGTCTGTCTAGCTGGTGGAGCAGCAGCAGTTTCCTGGTCCGGAGGGTGCGCGTCAAAGCCGGAGAAACCCAGAGCAAGTAGGTCCCCCCTCATCCCCACCCGCGTAAACCATCGCTGGTACCTGATTCGCTCACCAGTAAGTGTGAGAACGGCCCAAAGTGCCATCGCTCACCATTTGTACACATTCCAGAGTCGTCTTCAGCGCCAAAGAGGGGGACTTCGTACAACTTGTCAAAGGTGGGGGGGAGGTAGTCTTTGTGAAGTCCAAAGAGGATGAAGCCAGTCGGAAACAGAGACGGTACAGGCCTGCTCTCTCGTACATGTAGCCAATGGAATTTCATGTGGTGTCAGGTGACTGCTTGGTAGCACGCCATTGGCTAACTGCGTGTTTTTGCTCTTTCCTGACTGCAGGATGCACAAACTGAAGATGCATGGGAGTTCCTTCAAGCAGAGCACCATATAAAACTTTCCCTGTAGCCAGCGCCCTCCTGCTGGCCACAGGCTGGTTCCCGCACAATGTAGCTCTCCTAAATCAGCATGTGTGTCTCGCTGAAATGTGCCCGCTTACTGATTGTTGTCCTTTGACAATTTAAGCACTTTGATAACAGCCTTCTAATCAGTGATGAAACACCTCATTGCTGTCTTCCAGTCATCATTCCAGAACTAAGTGTACCCTGGATTTTTAAAACCGACAACGACTGAACATGGAATGTGTAGCCTTTGGACTGTCCCTTGAGGCTTGAAATATTTTTTTTCCTTCGTCACACCTATTTGTTAGGTTGTACTGTAAACATACATGCTTGATTTATATATCTAGAGCACTTGACTGGTTCTCCTCCGTGTACTTCTGCAGGGCCATGGAACGATGGCCCTGAGGTGCAAAACACTAAGCATTAATAAAACACAAAATACTGAAGAAAGCACTGAAGTTTGAAAAAACACCGAGCGTTAATGTTTGGGGGTTTCCCTAGCATTTTGTGTTTTGCACTTCAGGGCCACCATACCGCTCAGAAAGAATGTAGCTTCTCTGTTAGCTTTTTAGCATTAGCTTGCAGGTGCACCCTGTAGTATGTGAGCACTGCCCATTGTCCAGTGTCTCCAAGTACTCCAGGTGCTTGGTTTTAGATCTGCACTCCAGATGTCCTCAGGTTAGCTTTGGTCACATCATTCCCGTGATAGAGATGAATAGCGTCTTTAGGCAGACACGCGTCACCCCATTAGCATATTAGCAAACCCCCACGCTGACTGTGCACTTGTCTCACTATGCAGTGTTGAGAAGAGGCACAGAAAATGTTGCCAGACAAGACTTTTGAATGCATGTTATATTTTGGCTCTTAAAACAACAATAATAATAATTTAAAAATATAAAAAGTAAGGGCTCAAAGCTTAAGGGACAAACCCAGGCAATAGTCACAAATTCCATGTAATGTTACTGAACCGTAGGGATGCGTTTTCTCAAATTTAGATAAAACAAATTGAAACTCACATATTCTGTGTCTTTTGTGCCCTTATTATAATTGGGCTTAGGGGGTGCAGTCACGTTTTGGTTGTGAGCTCTGAATTAGGGCCCCAGGAAATGAGTCATACAGCTAGTTCAGTATGACTGTCTGCTATGAGGGACTGACCTAAAATCTCAGCCATCAAAGCTCATGTCGGCCCTGGTACCTTCCATCATTACTATCTCTCCAACATTACTGCATACTCTATTTATTGAATGTATGTGTATATTTGTATATTATGCTGTACATAATATATTTTTGCTAGGCTTCCAAAGATATCTATTTTATTATGCTATTCTTTGAAGTACTATTGAGATAACGTCCTGCTTTCAAAGGTGGGTGTCATACGGAGCGATGGGGGTGTGTACTTGGTAGGCATTTCTCCCGCAAATGCGGGTTGTATTTATGTTTGTCTTGAGATGCGTTGTACTGTATTAAAGGGGAAACTTGGTACTGTAATACAGTTGATAAACCTCAAGCTGTGCCGTCTCTTTCTGATTTTATCTATATGGGAGAATCGCCACTTATTTCTCGTCAAACGGTACCGTCTTGCGCATGCGTATCGCCCAAGATGAGGTTTAAAATTTTATTTCGCAAGTTCCTGGAAATCCGTGGACCGGCGCAGTGGAGAGAAGTTCAACCATGGGCGTCGCTAGGCCATTTTT
>JAODKM010000042.1:14072551-14084380 GCA_026780845.1 Petrocephalus sullivani
GTGCTTGCTTTAAGTTTACGCTTACTTATAATTAAACGCCTAAATTACACTTTGACTGACAATTAGCCCCTGATCTGCAAGCCGCACCCTAAGTTCTTCCCACCTCCATTAGCTTCCGTCCGCAGATGTATTACCGGCGACCCTGTCCCGGATAAGCGGTTGTCAGAGTGCCATGGAAATGATGGACGGCTGAATGGGTTTATGCAGCCTATGGGCATGTAAACACATACATGCACGCTTCCATGGTGTAGTAAACTGACAACTCGTGCGTATAAATGCCTTCTAAGAAATTGACCTAACGTATCCCTCAACAGCTGTAAGGTAGCAATAATATATAAATGAATGACATCTAGGGATATTTTTAATGCACTTACCGGTGACATAATGGGTATGGCGGGTGTAATAATCACGCCCAGCGCGCAGCCCACTGGGCGTCCGGATGCGCTATTTAAGAGCTGACGGCCACCCTCACGCATATCAACGCCATAACGACACACAAAGAATAACGATTTATGCTTTATTTTTTCAGTCCGCAAGTAACAGGTTTGCATCTCATTACATTACATTTTGCGTTGATTGGGTTTTCCAGATACACCACAATAATCAGCAAAGACATGAAAATAGAGGGTTACTGTTGCATTTTATTAATCGTGTTAGTTACTACAGTGCACCATGTGAAACCTTTAAACCAAGTCGAGTCCAGCTTCTTTGGTAAGTTGAGCAACCCACGAGTTTGCCGGCTTGTCAAATTAAACGCGGCTGTCTGCTTTGGCTTAGAGCTCATCTGCTCAGATTTGTTGCATTTATTAAGCCAGACTTTTAAAATAGCCTGAATATTTTGTTAGCTAACAGAATATGAACTGGCATTTGGATCAGCACGTGAATTGTGTCAATGGTCAATCAGTTCGTGGATTTCGAGTAAATACATTTTTCACCTGGGAAATGAATATCAATAGATGTACTGTAAGATTAATAACTACTGGGGAATCTTGGGGCATTGATTTTATAACTGAGAATCTGTTTTTCTGATAACAATCGAATCGCGATCCTGTGTTGCATACATAAGCTTTTTGGAGAGTGAGAGGGCGAGCAGTCAGAGTCGGTGCTAAGGTATCGACCTTCACCCTCAGTCCGGGCTAAGGTTATAGCTGCTTCCATGGGCAGTGAGCGAATACCACCTCGGCATTATCTCGGCAAAACACTGAAATCAATATAAAAAGTGCAGTGATGCATGGAGTAACGCAGGGTTCTTAGATTCAAATAAAGCATCGCATTTATCCTCTTTATTCACATCGGTATGAATCTGTGAAATATATTGTTATAATGACAAGGTTGAAAGCCGACACCAATTATAAAAAATGCCGCGAAACTTTGTCTATATTACCATAAAACCTGCCTGTTAGGACTATAACTTCAATTTGAAATTAATAAGGCTTACAAAGTACAATGGAAAGTACAAAAGTGACTTATACTTCTTAATTATGACTTTAAATATATTTGAGTTGTCTTTACCACCACCCCCCAACCCCCAGCCAATGTTTTAGAGCCCTTGAAGGACCTGTTCAACCAGGAGATTCAAACTGAGGACAGTAACCACACATACGGGAACCCAACCCACACGAAGTTCTCCGTACGCAGCCCTGGGCCCCCCAATGAAGATGATTGCTACATAGAAGTTGGGAATGCAGCCTCCCTGCACAAATGCAGGTTCAATGCCACAGCGAGAACTTTCCTGGTGATCCATGGATGGACGGTAAGCTTTAGCAATGGGTCACACGTCGAAAGCCGTTAACTTTTTGCTGGTATGTGTGAGGTCAGGCTGAGCTGGGGTTCTCACTAAATGAATACCTCCCCCCCCGCCCCCCAAGGTGAGCGGCATGCTGGCGAGCTGGGTCCCCAAGCTGGTGTCGGCTCTGTTTGAGAGAGAGCCGGACGCCAACGTTATCGTGGTGGACTGGCTCAGTAGGGCCCATAACCACTACTTCACCGCTGCCCAGGACACGGAGCTCGTGGGCCAAGAAGTAGCCCGTCTTATTGACTGGATTGTGGTGCGTGCTCTGCCACCCTGGACCAATCCACCCGTCAAAGGAGAACCACCCGCCGTCTCACACGTCTCATTATTCTTTTCAAGGAGATGACGCTGTTCTCAGTGAAGAACCTCCACCTCATTGGCTACAGCCTGGGGGCCCATGTGGCTGGGTTTGCTGGGAGTAGCACCTCCAGGAAGGTCGGCAGGATTACTGGTGAGCACAGGGTCTGGGGGCAATGATTGCGGGGGTGGCCTGTCCCAGCACTAAACAATGGCATAATTCTGCCTGTTTTTCTTGGGGATATAGTTTCTCAACACAGAGGAGTAAAAGCAGCAATGAGCAATGGCTTCTGTTAGTTGGGCAGGAATTAATGGCGAGTGGGTAGAGTTTAACCCTCCTATTACCCTAGGGTCAGCGCTGACCCAGCCAGCCACGCCTAGGATCACCGGTGCGTGCGTGATGCTAAGATAATCCTAGGGTTAAAGACAAACCTGCAGCATTTAATGGCGCGTGGGCATTGTTTACAGCAGCTTGATTCTGCTTTTTGTAGGTTTGGATCCAGCCGGACCGGTGTTCGAGGGGGCCCCTGCTGACCAGCGCCTCTCCCCTGATGACGCTTACTTTGTGGACGTGGTCCACACCTTCACGCGCACCTCATTGGGTCTCAGCATCGGCATCCAGAGGCCCGTGGGTCACATGGATGTCTACCCCAACGGGGGGACCTCACAGCCGGGCTGCGACCTGCGCAAGGCCCTGGAAGGGATGGCCCAGTTCCACTTAGCCGGTGGGTTTTGGGAGGGACAGTGGTCTCTTCCAGGGGGCTGTGCAATGGGGGCTGTCGGTCACAGCCCAGTCCTTCCTGCACTGCGCTCTCTAACAGCCATTCCCTTGACATCCCCACAGACTGGCCCTCGGCCATGAGTGTGGCGGTCCAGTGCGAACACGAGCGCTCCGTGCACCTATTCATCGACTCGCTGCTGAGCGGCGACGCCGTGGGTTGGGCGTACCGCTGCGGCACCAGCCACATGTTTGACCGCGGCGTCTGCCTCAGCTGCAACAAGGGCCGCTGCAACCGTATGGGCTACGATGCGCGGAGGGTCCGCCACGCCCGCGACCGCAGGATGTTCACCAGGACGCGCTCCTCCATGCCCTTCCGAGGTAGGGCAACCTTCACAAACCTTCACCGGGCTCTGAAAGACTCTGAAAGTTATATCGTGCGGTGACGCGTGACATCCAGTGATCGCTTATTCACGCCAACAGTTTACCATTATCAGCTGAAGATTCACTTCTCCTGTAAGTGGACCTGCCCCAAGTTGGAGCCCTCACTCACAGTGTCTCTGTACGGGACCAAGGGGGACGCCGAGAACCTCCAGCTGCACGTGTGAGTTCCCCACTGAGCTCGTGTCTCTGGTGGCCCAAGTTCAGTGTTTCCCAATCCCATCCTCAGGGACCCGCAGACCGTCCACGTGGGAGCTGGGAGGGAGCAAAAATGTGGACTGTCTGTGGGTTCCTGAGAACCAGGTTGGGAAAGGCTACCCTAGATGACAACGTCAACCATGGAGGTCATTCCTGTTGATCGCCTAAGCATGATAGACTTGATTCTGTATACAGTACTTGACAGGCAATCTCCCTTCCAGCACGGACAAGATTATGGCCAATAGGACCTACTCGTTCCTGCTGGTGGCTGAGGAAGACCTGGGGGACCTGCTGAGGATGACTTTTAAGCTGGAAGAGTCCGGTGGCTGGTCCACCTCCTCCTTGATGAAAATGGTGTCCTCATGGTGGTCCAGTGATGATACCGACGGCTCTTACATTGTGGTCCGCAAGATTCGCATCAAAGCCGGTGAGACCCAGAAGAAGTGAGTAGGGATCCTTCCTGGTTGTGCCAACGTACCGTGACTGTTATTTGAACCAACTGATGCCGACCAAATTAATGCCGACCAAACGGATGAATTTTCACCTCTTACCTCCAGGCTAGTTTTCTGCATGAAAGACACTCAGCCTCTAAGTCTGGCAAATGAAGTGACCTTCGTGAAATGTGGGGATGGCTGGAAAGGAAGCTCGAGAAGGTGATTAGACCTCCGCCACCGACCTCTGATCCATCGGTGACCTCAGTTAGCTGTCCCTTTGGTTTTCTCAGGAAAGACACAAACGTCTTTAAAATCACATATTGAATTCATAAATATATCAATGCAAATTCTTTTTATTGCCATTTAAAACGTTATCT
This sequence comes from Petrocephalus sullivani, assembly GCA_026780845.1. NCBI lineage: Eukaryota > Metazoa > Chordata > Actinopteri > Osteoglossiformes > Mormyridae > Petrocephalus > Petrocephalus sullivani. The sequence continues at coordinate 14,076,809 of JAODKM010000042.1, forward strand.
GCCCTACTAATTGAAACAATTATTTCACAGTTTCCTTCGACAACATTGATGTGAATTTCCTTTTGCAGCCAGGATAAATACAGTCTATAGACTGGAAGTCTATATAAGATTCTTGTATGTTTTGTCTAAATGGAAAACAGACCAAAGCTTATTGGTCAATACGCTTCAATGATGTGATTTCGGAGTCTGCACAGACGGCGTGCTTCATTGGGAGTCTATGAGAGCCTCATACACAGTTTTTGCTTAGGCAATGTTGATTGGGCAGATAGCAGTTAAATTTGCAGTTAGATATTTTAGACCCGCCTGGAAGCCAGGCTCCTCTGCATGGTTATTGGGATGTCTCGACAAGACAGGATAAACTACCAATAACATTAATGCTCACAACTGACAAGTTTCATGTGGCCGGAGGCTTTGGCACTTAGTGTGCACTGATTCTGCCATATTCAGGGGCACTGAAGCATTGTGTTGCGACTTAGTGACAGTTGAGTATTTTATATGTCATCTTTCACCACTGGAGTTTGTAAATACTGTGATTGAGGTTATCATTGAGTTTTGAGTTTGAACACTTTCATTTTCAGTGCCAGTTCAGTGATTTTTAGTAGATTGCTTTGGTAGTTGCTTGCTAACCAAGCTGTGTCTGAGATGAACATGGTCAAATCGCTTGAGATGGAGCCGAGCTGGTATGACAGGGTAATTTACAAAAAGAACTTACATACAAGTAGCTGACCAGCTCAAACAAGAAAAAAAAGATTGTTTTGTGGTTTTACAGCCAGCTGTGGATACTGGGCTTCCCCCATTTAAAAAATATCCATCCGCCACTGCTGGTCACCTGCAGTCACCCAAAAATAGTTAAATATTTAGCAGATACAAGGAAATCTAGATGTAGTGTACTATTGCACAGAATCATCAGTATTATAGTTATTGATAATCTGCAGTGTGATTCACAGGCAGCAGTTAGACAGAGTTATCAGTCTTCAGGGTGATCATAATTTTCTCCTTTTCTCTCGCATCACACAGACGTCGACTGCGGAAAGACTGAGACCAAACTCGCCCCAAAGACCCTTCTGCAGATGCCTCTTGTTTACGTTTTGCTCTGCCAGCTCTGTATTGTAGCTGCTGTCGTGTGTTTGAATGTCCGACCAGAAGTGGGAGCTTCTGTGACCTGGGAGCCTTGCTGGAGCAGCACAGGAGGATGACTTATGTACCACAGCCCCAAAAGGATGACTTACGCACCGCAGCCCACCTGAAGGCTTGCAACATTCCTATCTCTCGCTCGCCCAAGTGTTTCTGAAAGAACAATTGCGCACAAATGTGTACAGACTTATGGTATGTACTGACTAATCTCAACCGATTGAGAGTTAACTAGCCTAAGTATTAGTGTGGTTTAAAAGCTGGATTCATGACCAGGAAGCAGGCGTGTGGCCCCGAAGACCTGCTGTTGTACCTTAAAGTTTGGTGGCCCCAGGCCACAATAAGCACAAAGCTATGTGAGATGTGGCCAGCAGGGCGGCGCTGGTCAGATAAGCCCCGCTTTGAATGCTTTTAATTTATAATTTGTCAGATTGACTTAGTTATCAGAACTTTAAAATGCATGCTGTTCAATATGTATATGTACAATATTTCTGTATATTCTGGATATAAGAATTAAATAACTTATGACTGACCATAACTGATATGCATGTGTATTATACATTTATATCACATAAATATGATATGTTCTGTTTGTTTTTTCAGTAGCTTGAAGTAGCTGATTTCAGTAGCTTGTGAGGTTAATCAATGAGAAATGTGGTGTTTCCTGTATTGGGTTAAAATCCCCACACTGCTCCTGGTCCTGCCCCTGGCTGTGCACGGCCTTCCCCCTCCCCAGGCCTCCTTGATGAGGAAATGAGGGACAGTCTGAAGCAGGCAGCCCAACTTGCATAATCCATGCAGACAGCAGGAGCTGGTGGCGCTGGGAATATTAGAAATACTTCAGGTGGCACAGTCATCAAAGGGGCAGCTGACCTCAAAGCTGAAAAAGGTGCTTTAGAGGGGCTTTGGTGCTGTCTGTCCATATAGGTCGTTCTGCTGGGAGGTGCCTAGTCTTGGAAATGTCGGCCATCAAAAATTGGGCTTCTCTGAAATATAATGAGACCGAATGGCATTCTTTCTGTTGTGACTAATGCGCCAATAAAATACATTTGAAAAATCCAACAGCAATGTCCGTTACCAGAAATCAAGATAATCCACAGAGTTTGTAGAGAGCAGTTTAATGTAGGAAAAATTTCCTTCTACCAAGCTCCACACACATATCACACTCGTATCACTGCGCAAAAGATCAGAGCACCTGTCCCCTGCTGTTGTCTTCAGCGTAGTGATCTTTTTTCAGTTTTGGGGAACTGCCCCCGTAAACATAAAGCAAAAATGTCTGTTTTTCGGAGAAGCAGGTAGCTGTAAAGGGCGAATTGTGAGAGGCCAGTGTGAGAGGAACGTGCTGAGCGGAGACATCTAACCCCCTACAGAGCCTTAATTGCTGCATGTTCTGGGACGTCTGGCAACACAGGGCCCTGCTCATCCCTGGGTGCCAGATACACAAGTCTAATGCGGCGTGCTTTCACAGGAGCTCAAAGCTCATAACGCAGACACACTCGCAGGCAGCACGGGTGTTTGGCATGCCAAGCCAAATGTGCCTGTCTTATGTTCTGCCGTGTGACACTACACAGTACATGCCATCACTATCACAGAGAATGGCTCCTGGTAAGACACGTGTCTATGTTTACCCGGTATGCCCAGAGCCCCGCCCCAGTTTTAGTCTAACAAAACCCAAAGGCGTAGAAGCTGATTCTCTGTTCCCTTTCTGCACCTGCTGTTCAGGATTTCTCGTCCCTGGAGGAGTCATGCCCCCCCCGCCACATACACACTGGTTTCCCATCTCTGGGTGTCTCAGCTGCCCTCAGAGCTGATCTCACTGCACACCAAGCTGGGCAGCAACACTGGAGAGAGTCAGATGGAGCCGGTAAAAGGTCACTGGAGAGGGGGAGAGTCAATTTCAGACACATAGCTCAGCGTGAGCACTCTGCCACATGAGTGTCAGAGACGGCTGTGTTTCATGTCACGCTGGGCAGCCGCAAATAAAACTCCCAGGACAAAACGTCTTTATCTCCAAGACCCAGAAACCAATGCAGTGGTTAGCACTGTCACCTTACACCTGAGGAGTCCGTGCCATGGCTCCAAGTGTGTGGAGTTTGCATGTTCTCCCCGTGTTGTCATGCGGTTTCCTCCGGGTACTCCAGTTTCCCCCCACAGTCCCAAAACATGCTGAGGCTAATTGAGTTACCAAATGGCCCATAGGTGTGCATGTGTGTGTGTGTGTGCCCTGCGATGGGCTGACCCCCCGACCTGAGTTGTACCCTGCCTTACACCCATAGGCTCTGGACTCCCGTGACCCTAAATAGGATAAGCAGATACAGAAAATGGATGGATTATCTGAGGAAATCATTGGGCATTGGAGGAGCTTGTTTTACTGGTTTGCTCGGTCATGCTCTCAGTTTTCCTCATAGTGTGGATGCTGGCTTGACCCCGATCTCTTCAGTCCTGGAAATGTTGGGGTTGATGGTACCTCTCACTCTTCCCAAAGCAGGAACTGCATGCCTGTTTTACTATGATCTTACTACAGTCTTTAACAATGTTTGTTTGCAGTTAACCTGCATCACAATACTAAAGCCTGGTTAACGAATGAGTCTATCCTCTCATCACATTTACACCTGGCAGGGGCAGAATATCTCTGAGGGCAGCTGCAGAGGGATCTGACTGGACAGCAAGATGAGGGCGTAGCCAGCCTGGGAGTAGTGAGAGACCCTGCTCTTGATTGGCCCGCCACGATCGACTAGGCAGTGAAGCCACACCTGCGTGCATTAGCCATATAAGGAAGCCAACGAGTCGGCACTAACCATGACGCGTGATGCGTAGGGAGCCTGGAAGGAGGCGGTAGGTGGGCCTGTTTATGTCTACCACAAGGCCGTCGAAGCCCTTTGTGACTGCTGAGAGATACGGAGAAGAAAAACATCCGCTGGGCGGAGGAGACGCTGCAAACAGCACCGAGACCAGCAGGGCGTGCCCCGTGTCCACGTTTTCCAGCGAATCCACCACACGTGACACCCCTGAGGTCATCTTACAAAGCACTTCTCAGCACAAGCCCCTGCCGCCTACCACTCATCCAAGACCAGCGGCCTGGGAACGGCCGCCATTGGCGAACGCTACAGACATCACTAAATCAATCCACTGGGGGCAGTGTTTTAAAAATATTTTTCTCCCCCCAACACACAAAATTCACTGCTGCCCTCGAGAAGACTAATGACAGCAAGACGACTGGCAGATGCAAAGACAGAGGTAGATGTTACATTCAAAACAAATGTGGAGTTAATGCAACATGAATAGAACTTTATGTTGTAGTGCTATGGGTAAGGAACAGACATGCTTTCACAGACCACCTTAACAGAACCAATTCGAATGAGCCTCCTTAAAAAGGCAAAGGGCCCAGTGGCAGAACAATACAACAAGCCAAGAACCAATCAGAATTATTAATGGGGCGCTGATAGGGAAAGAATCTGACTGGCTTGTAATTCATGGAATTCATGGAATGAGGCGAACGCGAGAGGAGACTGCGAGCCTTTTAACTGTGGTAGCACCCCAAGGTGCAGCAGGTGACCCTGGGGGGTTACTCTTAGAGCTGGGTCATGACGTTTTATAGGCTGGGTCTGCACTGCCAGTCAGCTTCTGTTTCAGCCATGCAAGGGGTTGTGTGGGGGGGGTGTCACTGAAAGACAAGCTAGTGTTTCACTGTGCTGCACACCTTTGTGCTGCAGTGGCCTCGGTCTGATACACCGTCCGCCTGGCCCATGGCACACAGCGGGCAGATGGGCAGCAGCCCCTCCCCCCGCAGGCTCTCGGTCACATGGCGTTCACGCCACCCCACCAGTCCCAATTGAGTAATCGAGACAGGCACCAGAGGGCCAAAGAAACACAACCTGCGGCCGGTGGCGTGTGAGCCGGCGTCTCCGACACACCCCGCGGTGCCTCATCCTGTCTGAGCCCAGGCTGCAAGGCGGGGGCGGCTGGGGGTCACAGAGGTGCCTCCGGGACTGAGGAGGGGGGTGTTGTAAGTATGGCCTCTGCTCTGAAGACCCTGGATTTCTAAAGCTGCGTCCCAGGTTCCAGTGTCTCCATGTTGGGGACAAAGTTTACCCATGATGCAAGAGGGGACAGCTTGGGCTGACAGTGCGGGACTCAACTCAAACGCTAACCAGCAGTATGACCAATACCACTACAGTAACCAACAGTGTCACTAATGCTACTACAGTATCTACCAGTATCATCAATATTACTCCAGTGCCCAACAGTGTCACTAATATTACTGCAGTAATTGGCACAGTGTCACTGCAGTGATATCTGCTAGTCTGTTGACTAGGCTCAGGACTGGGCCAATCAGAATAGGCCAGGAGAATCAAAGCAGAAGACGCTCCCTGGATGCAGAGGGAGCAGGTCAGGTTCACAGCGATAGGTCAGCAGCGAAGCCCAGCATGACTGAGCACCATGTTTAGCCATGAGCGCCCCACTGACAGTCAGGCAGCTAGTTATCTAGCTGTCTGGGCTGCTCAGCAGGGCCATGGCAAGTGGTCATGGAAAAGGGACGGGCATATTTAACATGCTGTGCTGCTGGAGATAATCTATTTTAACCAGGCAAAGGCATGTAGGGCACATGATCACAACTGGAACAGCTATGATGTTAACAAAGGTCACGTGACTTTTGTAGTCGTGTGACTGCCTTCAATCATACTTGCCGGAGTCATATTTCACAAAACAATCAACGCAGATGAAAACACCATGTTTCAATTTTTCCATTTTTTTTTTACATTTCACACATTTTTACATCTCATGTAAATTATGGGATGCCACGTAACAAGAAGAACAACATTCATCTTCCATGGCAACATCTCCTATCTGCCTACTGACTGAATCATGGCTTTGTCTGTGACTCCGGGTGGCAGGTACTCTTACAGCATCCTGTGAAAACGGGGGCTGGTAACAAAAACCCGTGTTACACCGCTGGGGGGTTTTTAGTAGCCCTGTGACATTCAAATGCTTTTATTATTGGTACCATATAAAGACAGAGAGGGGACCGCCCAGAAACTATGAAAGCCCAAATGCCAGTAATAATAGTAAGTAAAAAAGTGTACACACCCCTATTAAAATGCCAGGTTTATGATCTATAACCTGGACAATTCAAGTGACAAACAAACAAATCTGTTATGGGGAGATATATTTATAAGTAAAAAATGTACAATAAGCTTATATATAGGTCACATTAAAGGTGGAAAAAGTTTTGAAATGATTTATCGTGGTCTCATGTTATTGCATCACAAAACCTGGCATTTTAACAGGGTTGTGCCTTTTTTATCCACTGTACACTCTTTTCAGTTATGTGTCCCTTGATATATTATTGTTGATCTGGCTTCCCTGTTTGATGCCTGCTTATTGTTTGACTTTTTTAATATGCAGAAGAGGGGACTGTTAACGGTTTCACGTGTGTGTTCACAGATGTCCGCAAACAGGTGAGGCCCTCTAGGGCAGTGTTTCTCTACCAGATGGTCGACATTTATGCTCCTTCTGTCTGTGAGGAAGCAAAAACCTGGACCATCTGGGAGGGAGCAAAAATGTGGACCGTCTGGGGGTCCCAGAGGACCAGGCTGAGAAACACTGTTCTAGCGAACATTCAGCTGAGACCCGAGAGCGAAAAAGGTATTCACAAAACAAATGCCCCCATCCGAGCATTGGCTTAGTGTCAAAGAGCGAAAGACCCAAAGAGCCTCTCAGAAAGTGAGGGTTTTGGGGCAGAGAGCCAAACAAGCAGGAGAGCATAAAAGGCAGCCAGGGACATGCTCCTCTTTGGGGGGTCGGGGAAAACACGGAAGGGGCGGAAATGAAGTTTCCAGAAAGAAAACAAGCAAATAAGCAGCCAAAGACAGAGGCCTCACTGGGGGGATCACGGTGTGTCGGTGTCTGCCAAAACATGAGTGTGCGAGTGGGTTACAGCTTGCAGGGCGAGCGAGGGTGAGGAAGGGCGAGGGTGAGCGTGGGCAAGGGTGGGTGAGCGAAGGCAGGCGCGTGAGCGAGGGCGGGAGAGCGAAGGCGAGCGAGGGTGGGTGAGCGAGGGCAGGTGAGCGAAGGCGGGCACGTAAGCGAGGGCGGGTGAGCGAAGGCGAGCGAGGCTGGGTGAGCGAGGGCAGGTGAGCGAAGGCGAGCGAGGGCGAGTGAGCAAAGGCGAGCGAGGGTGGGCGAGCGAGGGTGAGCGAGTGAGGGCGAGGGCGTGTGTGGGCAAGGGTGGGTGAGTGAAGGCGAGCAAGGGCGAGTGAGTGTGGGTGAGGGAGGGCGAGGCCGCGGCTAAGCTCTCCGTAAATCACACTAGGAGGTGCAGGTTCACTCCTTCGTTAGCTTCTCCTTACACAATAACTCTGGCAACCCAGTGACCCACCCCCCCCCCCCCCCCCCCCCCCCCCCTCATCCCCCCCCCCCCCTCCCCCCCCTTTCTCGCGG
>JAODKM010000042.1:14111651-14129848 GCA_026780845.1 Petrocephalus sullivani
GAGTGCTGGTGCCCTGGGGGCCGTCGGGGACGGGACGTCGTGTGAGGGTAGCGGAGGCGGGGGGGGGGCGCGGCGCTATTCCTTTGAGCTTCATGCCAGCTCAGGGTGATGACACACCGAGAAGGTTTCAAACCTCAGAGAAGGTTTCATCACCAGCTTCTTTACCAGTGTGGCCACCAGACCGCACCACTCAGCAAGTCTGAGCTTCCATCCGATACAGTCATCGACATTGCAAAACATTTCTCAAGACCCACACACAATTTCTCAAGTTCACTTCTAAGGAAGAAGAAGGAGAGGGCCATTCCCTTGAGCTGCAGGGGAGCAAAGGTGGTATCCCAACACGCTGGTTTTTGTCAAACGTTTTCTAAGAACGCACAAGGACAGTCACGTCAATACACGACTGGAGAAACCAGATTGCAAACCCCAATGGATCAGACAGATCTGATAGCTGTGTATTACGAGAGCGGCACGGGTAGGGCCACGAGAAGCACGGCGATGGACTGCACCGTGATGCCCTCATGAAACGTCGGCTCGCAGGGGAAGGGGCTGATAGCGGCTCGCACGGTTATATACCGACACGCTGGCAGTCTGTCACTGACACTCTGCCAAGTAAGCTGGAAAGCATGCCGTTACAGGCGATCACAAGTCACGGTTAGAGCGCAGACAAAACAAAGTGCAGGAAACACGTGGATCCTGTAGCACACACGTGCCTCCCGGCACCGACAAGAAGCTGAGCTGATGCCTGCACACTGGGTCTATCTAGTCTACAGGCACTGAGAGGCCCTCTGTCAGGACAACAGAGATCAGGCTCTATTGCCAGTAACCTTCCTGGGGCTCCCTACCAAGTCGTGCCATCAACACCCATTGGGGCAAGATTTGATACCAGGTGGCGTCATCGCAGCTTTTGGGGTAGTGTGGAGCGTTCTGGCCGTCTCCACCACACCTGATCAGCAGAGCGATGAACTGAGCCCGAGACACAACAGGTGGGCCCAATTCCACAAAAACGGGAAGACACGATCGTTCTTAGAAAAACCGTAAAAGAGATTTTCCAGTGCATGTGGGTAGGGCCTCGTACCTGCAGCATGGTGACCTCAGAGGGGATATATCAGGCAGATCTAGGGAGGGGAGAAGAGGCTGGTGAGAGTGAATGTGTCACGCCCAGACAGCGTGACACATTCCAGCAGAGGAATGACATAAACAAGCAGGCACAGAGTGTCACTGTCATGCAGACCATGAGCTGCCCACCGCAGCACTCTCACTCTCACACAGTCAATCCCCTCCCCCTACGCATACACAGTCTTGCTTCCTCCCAGGCTTCGGCTCGGACCTGCTGCAGATACCTTTATCCTCCCCTCCCCCATCCTGGTTGAGCATGCAGTGGGGGGGGCACATTCTTCCAAAGTTTCAAGGTGTGTGGGGATGTCAGATTAATCTGCTTGACCTTTAGCAATTGTGTTCTGTAACTTTACAGACTTTACACACTTTACTCCGACATTACTCACGCTTTACTCCGGGGTTACTCTCGCTTTACACTGGGGTTACTCACACGTTTCTACACTGCATGTCAGTGCAGAACTCAGCACAGCTGATGGTCACATCGCCAGGTTCCCACCATCAGTGTTTGTCGTTTCCCAGTGTGAGCTGAGGGTTTAACTGTGACCGATCGGGATTAAAACGCAAGTGTGGCGGTTTCCTCAAGCAGGATCCAGCCCCCGGCAGATCCTGGACAGTGGCGGGGGGGCAGTGACTGAGTGAAAGTGGTGGGGGGAGGGCCACTTTATGGTCTGCGTGACAGCGACACTCCGTGCCTGTTTACTTATGCCATTCCTACGCTGTGGTGCCGTTAGCAGCCTTGGGTCACATGAAATCAGAACGCATCCATGGCTCAGGTGTCTTTTCACGCTACCCATTCAGCACAATTCTCACAGCTCACTGCCCAGGAAGCTGGGGACAGTCTTGACGTTCCTGGGAAGTTTATATTCCCACAGGGCCCTGGAAGAGCAGGTATCACAGGCAACTGGTTGAGCGTGACGGTCCACTCACGCTACGCTGTTTGCTCAGCACTGGCGTGTCAGTCATAGCCACATGCAGTAATAAGAAAAGGCTGTTTAGTCCCCAGCGGAGGTGACAGAGGCTTCCTCATGCACTCCTCAGAGAGACAGAGGGCATCAGTGGAGAAAGAGGCAGCTTTGGCAGGATCAGCCGCGTCTGGGGCTTCCAGAGTCGCTGAGATTAACTCACCGTTTTGGACAGAGATCACCGCAGTGGAGCCATGTGACAGGGCATTGAATGTTAACCAAAACACAGCGGTGGAAGAGGGGCTTGGTTAATCTCTTGCAAATTTTGTGAGATCATTTCTTATCTTAAGGGCCACTCAGTAAGTTTCCCCCACCCCTCTACTAACGCCCATTCCTGTGGGGGGTGTTTGTGCTTTTAAGATGCAAGACCCCCCCCCTCGAGAAAAGCACTAAAAGCCCAGCTGCAGCTTTTACTGTGTAATTATACAATCCCTGAGAAAAGGCTAATTTCAGGCTAGCAGCTAAGGGCCTAAGCCTCCTGCTGACTTTGTCATTTGTGATGTGTGTGTGTAGTCAGGCTGCTGGGCAGAGCTGCAGCAGCACGACGCGGCCGGCTGACGGCCACAGTGGGATCGTCGGGAAACACGTTTGCCCTCCCTCTCAAACACCACGTGCCCTAAACAGCTCTCACGTGTCCTGCACACACGCCCAGGAATGCCTGGGAGGGTTTCCACGGTGACACACACACTGCTTGGCGCCGGTGTCACGTGCCTGCATCCTCCCGCTGATGTCGACCTTGGCCAGCACCCCCTCAGCGACTGGGGCTCACACCTCACACCCACACGGCCGCGCCTGCACACCAGCCGCCGTCTCTGCGGCACACGTGAGCCCCAGGACGTGCTCTTACACGTCACCCCACCAGGTGAGGTTGGTGCTCCCAGTGCCACAAAAACTGCAAAAAATAGGCAGGATCCAGACCACAAACAGGCCGGCACATCTAACCACAACAGAGCGGTGCGTCCATTGGGTGGCTCCTCAGCCCAGTCCAACAGGGTGAAGCCATTCCTGGTTCAAGCTCCAGAACCGGACGGGGCATGAGTGCAGCCGAGCGGCGCCATCGCCAGCCCCGTCCACACATCGGACCGGTGCCACACGCCCCGAAAGTGCAGACAGATGCCGCTGGATCGGGATCCGGTCGGGGGACTTTATGTCAGGCCTGTACTCACTTGCCGGCCGTGGGGAAGAAGAAGAGCTGAAGCCTCTCCAGCCGCCTGGCACCATTATCGGAACCTTTGCTGGGCAGTCGTCAGGGCGACCCGATGAGGTCATTCATTGTCCTATTGTCAGGGCAACAGAAGCAGTACTTTAAACAAGCCCCCCCAGTACTACCTGGAGAATCAGGGGTGGGGTGGGGGCATTGTTTGAAAGTGTGGCTGTCCATGGGGCTGCTGGGAAAACAGCCTTCACAAAGAACAGGAGGGAGCACCATAGTGTTTCTGGAGGACTGTGTGAGGCAACAGTGAGGTCAAAGGTCACTACGTGGAGCGAGGGCCCGCGGCTCATTCGGCAGGCCTGCGTTGTCCACGCATGGGGTGGGGGACAGGAGCAATTAGGCACAGGATGCTTCACATGACAGGCCTGCCTTCTGCTAATCCCAGCACTATTTAATAATGACTTCCTGCAGCCTTACTCCATTACTTGGGTGTCAAGGCTGCCACCACCCGGCACGTGACTGCCGCACATTTCCTGAAGCGTGCCGAGCGGACATCACCGACAGCGGGCGCGGGGACAGGGGTCAGAGAACACAGCTGTGAGGATCCAGCGATACAGCACCCCCAACCAGGAAGCACAACCTCACCCCCCCGCTGTGCCCCTAACAGCCGGCTACAGATCCAGCGCCGCAGTCCGGCACCCCCCGCCTGTCCTTACCGTCCCGACGCCCGACACCCCCATGAGTGAATCCTGCGAATTCAGAAACATCCAAGGTCCAGCGAGAGAACATGAGGCTGAGCCAAGAGACGTGTAGCCATGCGTAGCCCCCCCCCCCCGGCCCCAGCCACAGGTACACTAGGGTGCGACCAACACGCGGGAATAAACAAGCGAAGGCCGGGATTCCCCTGGACCTGAGCGGCTCTGGACAATGGGCGGCGGGCGGCACGCGCTCACGTCAGGGTTAATTGTACGTTACCCGTCTGATCACCAGCAAAATAACTTCTGTCGTTCTTTTCTTCGTTTTGGGTCGCGTTTGGATGCTGTCGCGTCTCTCCCCACATGAAAGCGCCCGCACGTCGCTGGGAGTCAGGGCGTTCTGATCCGAGGCCGGCAGGCCGGGGACGGCGCTGCTCGGCTCCCACACCGAGAAGAGACAGGAGAAAATAACAAGAGCGAGAAGAGAGACACAAATAGCGGAGAGGAGCCCGATATACCGGCGGCGACTCCGTGTACAAGGCGGAGAGCCATTCTCGGCGGACAGGAGGGTGGAATTAGAGTCTATTTCAGCTAGAATGGATTTAAATGGATGGATGACAGACTAAACTTGTACGAAAGAGGTCACTAGTTGGTATTTTAGGAAGATAACCACTGCTGGACAAGTATCTTGAGCAAAATTAGTATGGAACAAAAGCAGCTGCATAAACACAATCCGGGCATCGTCACTATTATCGGGAGGCGTGACGTCCCCGTGACCCTGTCTCACTCGTATCTCAGAGGCAATTAATGTTCTGCCCAGTAAAACCACTCAGACCAGCTGAGAGAGACAGCGGGCCCAGACGCCAGGCTGGAGAACCGAGCCCAGATGAATATTCCCAGAGGAATGTCTCCTTTGGCCTTCAAGCTGGTGCCACCTTCCACCAAGGCTGAAATGAGAAATGATGTGTGAAACGCTACGATCTCACGGAAGCCCTTCTAAGGCAGCACACCCGGAATGTGTGGAATTCAGATTCACCCGATACACGGGCATTATCGAAAAGCCGTCAGGCCACACCCCATAAACCGGGCTCGGCGTGGACTGCCACCACGAGCGTGGCCCGTCGCTCAGATGAAGAGAGAGACCCCAGGAGCCGTCATGAAATTAAGGGGCGAAGGCTGCCGGTCTGTGAGAGCCCCACGTGTAACAGGGCAGCTTATGGACTTAGCAGCAAGTAAATGACTGTGAGTGAATCAGCGCCTGGGGTGCGGCAGGGTAGGTCAAAGCTCCCAGAAGGAGTTCTTCCCGTGTTTACGGGCCTCCTAATCAGGAAGTTACGAAACCACCAGTCTTCCTCAGCATCTCCAACAGCGCAGCCTTCACCCTTGTTGCACAAACTCCAGCCCAGGCTGAGGACTCCGCTCGTTACAGGTGGGTGGGAAGGAGGAGATTCCTGTCTGTCTATGCCTGTCCCATTAATGGGGGCGATAGGGGGCTCACCTATTTCACGTCACCAGCAGGGGGGCGATATGATGCTCATCTTTGTTAGGGCAGTGTGCCGGTAATCAGAAGGTCATCGGTTCAAATCCCTGGGTCGCCGGTATCTGCGTCTCTGCGGCATCATTCGGGGACAGGTGTGCGGCTGCGTGAGGGAAGGAGAGCCAGGCGAAGATGGCAACGGGAATCTTCATCCACCGAGCCCCTCGCCGTTCATCTCCCATCGTCCCCGCGAGTTTGGCAGACGGGAAGCTAGCAGTTTCTGCATCCCCAGCCTCGTGACCATCACTTGGGAGAGTACCAGACATTACCACCCAACAGGGGGCAACAGGAGCGCCCCCTGGCTGGCGGGGCTGGAATGGTGAGTTTCTTCCTCTCCTGTTGGAATCTTTATCTCACATAATTGCTCTGGGTCTTCCTCACCCCGATCTCAGGCCAGTGAGACGCTTTAAATGCCGCCCCAAACTCTGAATGACCCACCAGAGCTGTGGGATATCTCAGTATACCTGACCGGGCTTCAACACCAGCTCTCCCCCTCATCACCATGAGGGGTCAGTCTCACGGGCTGGAAATGTGTCACCAATGTTCCTCCTCCACTTCCTGAAGGATGTGCATCATTGCTGCATTACTACTGAAATCAGCAAGGTTTACCAGAAGCAATTTGCCTTTATTGGCTCCGAGACACAGCAGTAAGCTCCCCTTGTGGGGAAGCCAGGTTTATTATTGGTTTATTGGTTCATACAAAATGGGTCGAGACTGAGGTACCCCATCTCAGGATGCTTCTCCGACCCTCAAGTCAAAACAGAGGAATCCCAAACAGTCATCAAGGCAGGTGAACATCTGGGGGGACATAGACTAAGGTGACCCTGAGCTTCCACAGCACCTGGTGGGGGCTGAGGACCAGAAGCAGGTGAGTTTTAAGGCCCATACCGCCCGGCCCGGCCCCACTTTCCCGAGCCACCGTCAGCAAAGGCACAATACTCAGCAGCCCATGATCAGCGCCGCCAAGGTTCGGGGCTCAGCGAGGAGAGGGGCTTCATTAGAGAGCAGTGCCATGATCCGGGGGGGCGGGGGGGCTTTCACAGGTCTCGGTATTTCACGTTTCGTGTCACATGCCACTGATAAGGTCAGCCCCTTAACTAAGCTGCCACCTGCTGTCAGGCCCAGGCCTTTCGGGAGAAGGCTGCCCCCTATTGACATGCCTGGCAGGCAAGACCCACGACCCAGTGGCTTGTGAGTGCTGGTGATGGGGGCACGGCAAAGGCGGAGCAGCGGAGAGCAAGAGAGACTAGTCACCGTGAGAGTGCACTTGTGAACACCCTCACCCCTAAGGTGTGACAGGCTGGGTACTATAGCCCCGCCCCCGGACAGATCGCAGACACACCGAACAGTTTATAGCTGTCCTTTATCTGACTGCAATAAAAGCTCAGAGTGGCATCAGTGTGGCGGGGCGTGGCTGGCCTGAGGGGGCGGAGCCAGCACGGTGAGCCACTGGCGCCACGAGACGCCCACGTAGCCGTACCCGAGGCGTCAGCCAGGCAGTGCACAAGGCCACACTGGAGAGCACCTATAGCGTGTCAGAAGCCAGGTCCAGAAGGGGCACATCCAATCTATTAAGCAGATGACGTCCACAGTGCACTGACATGGTGGACCAGAACCCCTGAATTCTGTGTGCCTTGGTATGGACTGGCGTTTTAATTCCCCCCCCCCACCCCATCTACACAGTTTTTACTGATTTGAGGTGCTGTACCTTTTAAAAGAATCCAGATTGCGACCAGATTTCTAATCACTACTCCACCTGCTGGCCACTGACAGTGTAGCATGTGCTCAGAGGGGGCCCTGCTAAGACCACACGTACACTCCCCCCCAAACCCAAACACAAATTCTCACAGAGTGCCGGACACTTCCTCTGAGGCTGCAGGGGTCAGAAAAAGTGCGTCAGTGCCGCGGCACACCGCTCCCAAACGCTAGCTATCGGCAGGAAACATCTTTGTCAGTGCAGGAAGCGCCACTCTCTGATTGGTCCGGTGTGATTCAGAGACCCCCCCTCTCTATCAGCCAATGAGGCAGCAGCTATTTTGGGCCCTGGTATAAAATGCAAGAGCGTTGTTCGCAGACACTCAAATGGTACGTGGTGTGCCTGGGTACAGGGGCTGTCACGCTCCCCTGTCCTGTGTAGCCCATGCACCCCCTGCATTCACTCACGCTTTCGTTTGAACTTAAAAAATGCAACATCCGTCCTTAACACCAACGTGTCAGCAGGACTGTCGTGTCTGTTCCCTTCCCTCATCAGATGATAAATTAATTACATAAAAATACAGAGAAGGTAAATAGCTGACGGGCCTGTTTACAGCCATTTGCTCTGTGTGACTCAAAGGGAAACCCCACCCCCAGAACCCCCCAGATTATGGGAGTCCCCCTCCATCGCACACTCAGTGGGGCAGCAGGCAATCTTCACCCTAAAAGTTGAACCTTTCAGACTCACATCAAGTGAGGGGCTGTCTCAGCCTCCCTCGGCGCCCCCCACAGCCCCCGGGGAGAACAGCGGCCGTGTAGCGAGAATTCGACAGGGAATCCCGCCCTGCAGCTTTGTGGCTGGAAAAGCACGACTCGGGTACAGTCCACCCCCCCCCACCCCGATAGTGAGGATCAACCCGTTATCAACCCGTTATCAACCCATTATAAGGCTTGTTACAGCACGGGGGAGGGGATGTTAGGCCCTCTACTGTGGAGAAACATAACAGTACAGAAAGAACAGAAAGGAGGAAAGGTCCACACTGGAGGGGGATTCTGCTAACACGCATCCAGCCTCAGGTCAGCGCGGGGTCACCTGATTGAAAGTGGTACAGACATACGTGCCCATAGCACCAGGAATCGAAGAAGGGAAAAGGTCCTTAAAGGGAGTGAGGTTCTGGGCTCAGAGGCTGGATCTAACCAGAGAACATCCCGATAGCCATCGCACGTCTTGCACGGTGACATTGGGAACAGAATGGCTTCTCGGAATGGCAGTGTAAATATTTCAGGACGAGCTCACATGTGTAAACCCCCGCCACCATTGTGGGCTGCGACCCCTAGGGGGCGCCCCCTTGTTCCCTGCCGCCATTGTGGGCCGCGACCCCTAGAGGGCACCCCCTTGTTCCCCGCCGCCATTGTGGGCTGTGACCTCTAGGGGGCGCCCCCTTGTTCCCTGCCGCCATTGTGGGCCGCGACCCCTAGAGGGCACCCCCTTGTTCCCCGCCGCCATTGTGGGCTGTGACGTCTAGGGGGCGCCCCCTTGTTCCCTGCCGCCATTGTGGGCCGCGGCCCCCAGGGGGCGCCCCCTTGTTCCCCGCCGCCATTATGGGCTGCGACCCCTAGGGGGCACCCACTTATTTCCCAGCACCTCTGGCTCTTTACAGCTCCTGACGTCGTCTTTCCAGCCAATACTCAAGGACCTGTTCCTCTCTGCCGGCTTAAAAATGGCAACAGCGGAAAAAGCGCGGCTGCTTCCGTGCCTTTATTTCCCAGCTCCCGTGTCGCGCACAGGCCTAAATTTAACCCCCGTGCCGTCTTCCCTCCAGCTATTTGCGTCCTGGTGCTTCTATCGAAAGCGACTCTGCGTGGGCTGCGATTATCTGGGAAAATGCTGAGATCATCTGGGGAGGAAGGCAGGCCGCCAGCAACACGGAGCAGACAGGAGAGCACAAGAGGCTTTCTGGGAATGTCGTCCTGAGGAGACCCCTCTTAAGGCCCCCCCCAAGTCAGCCAGGGAGCTTGGCATCAGAAGAGGGACCCCCTACGCCGACAGAGCCTGTCCATCTTAGCATCATGCTAACACTATAGCAATGCTAACCCGGCCGCACCCCAATCAGGGCAGGAGAACTCGAACCTCGCTGACTGGGGCGTTCACAGGGCCGAAGGGGGCTCAAGAGAATGGCAAAGAACCACCTGAGAAAAAAGCAGCGACTTGTCACCAACAGCCCCCCCTCAACCCTGAAAAGACACCAGTTAACGTTGACATGCGGTTTTGCAGCTTTCCTGAAGTGACAAGTCTGTGCATTCAAGGAGAAACTGCAGTTAGGCAGTGAAAGGGGCCTGACACACCGCTTTCGGCTCTGGTGGGAAGCTTCCGACCGCCGTGCGCGTGCAGGAAGTGGTTTTCGCACGAGTCCAGCGACAGCGACGCCTCCCACTAGTGTCCGCACCCCAGTCAACCCTGTTTTTTTACACCTGCTAATGCACTTGGAGGTGTCAGACTCCTGGATGTGCTTTAATTGCAGATAATAAATGAGGAGGTTGTCCCGGGACGGCGTGCAATAGCGACTTCCTGCGTCAGGCGGTTTAACCGAACGCCGAGGACAGGGGTGCCCCTGAAGAGGCCTCGCTCACCTAAAGGTTGGCGCTGTCTGCAGCCCCAGCCTGGGGCCTGGGAGGTGGGGGTCCCATCTCCAGGGAGTGCCAAAGCCCCCCAGGGCCTCCCCGGACTCCGTGATCCCTGACACTCTGGGGGGGAGCACCTTCAGCACCCGTACAAGCTGTACAAGAGCGACTGCAAACACGACGAGCCAGGTGGGAACTCGCACGAGAGGCAAGCATTTCCTGGGGGGGGTGACCATGAGACCCTGAAGCACAACCGGCACAACCAGTAACTGACAGCTGGCCATCGCATTGTTTACTTTAATTAACATCACAGAGCCTGGGGCAGGGGGCCCAGCTGGACTGTCAGGCACGTGGCGGCAGGTTGGGGGGGTAGCGGTCTGCGAAATGTTAACAGGCAGCAGAAAAACCACAAGGAGCCTTTGTGAGACAAACTGATAAGGGGCGTCTTCCAGGGCTCCTACGCTGATTTGACGAAGCTGAATGGTGAGTCAACTCAATAGCCTCAGTCAGTCAGACCTAAAGCTGATCCTCAGCCCCCTACAGGCCTACCACGGAGGGAAGACGCGCCGTGTTTGTACCGTGGGAGCCATCCGAGGATGTCCCTGCAGCCTACAGGCTGCGCCTCCTGCCCCCCGGGGCGGAGGGAGTGTGGACCCATGAGCCAGTCTCCCTCTGCCTGTCGGGCCCTTCACAGGAGGACACCACTTTTCCTGGAGGTCCGCCAGGGGCCCGGCTCATGGCAGGAGGAGCGCTTGGCCGCGGAAGCTCTCTGCGGTCGGGCCAACTAGCCCCAACTTCCTGCCCCGCGGCTCCACGTTCGTTACATTGAAACCATCCTGACGGCAGATCACTGTTCATAGGGGGGAGGAAACCCACTGTGGGGGGGGGGCCCACTCAGAGCGAAAACCGAGCTCAGGCAAGTGGCCACAACCCCCGGCCACCGCCCCAGATCATCTCCACATTCTGGCACTTTCCATCCACCACCTTACTACCGTATGGCGTAAACAAAACCTCAGAATTAGTAAAAGGGCGTTAGAAACCGCGGGAGCGTTGGTCCCACCCTGCGCAGAGCACCTAACCGATATTACCTGGGGACGCTGCCCTCACCGGGCCGTCTCCAGCCCTTATAAGGCACTCCTGTCCCGGGACTGGAGGGAGAGCAGCCTCGAGTCAGGAGGGGAAATGGCAGGTGATCCCCGAGGAGATGAGAAGGAGCGAGGAGACGGCACCTCCAGGACCCTCAGGAGCAGAACATCACCCCATCACCGTGTCACTCCAATACGTCTCCGGAGGGGGGGGACAGGCAGAGCAGCGCAGGGGCCAGGAAGAAGCTGAGCCGTGTGTCAGCGTGTCATTGTTCCTGAAACAGCCTTCTGCCAGACATGAGACCCCCAGCGTGCTTCAGACATCACCGGAGACGTGGTGATGTTCAGCCGCTGACCTTATGGGCACAGGGCTGCCTGCATGCCAGAGGCCAGGGGGGGTCCAGGGTCCATCCAGGCGGCCATGCCCTGCTTCTGAAAGTCGGCCGGGCCTTTACAAAGCCCTAATGGCCCTTCCTCGTTAAATGAAACAAAGCTTTCCTTCTCTGTACGCACGAGGCCGGGCACAGCGGCGCCCAGGAAGTACGGACAGCGCGTTTAACGAGATGCGGCTCTTTTGTTAGTGCAGCATTCGCGGGCGTTAATGCGACACGCCCGTTCACATTCTCGAAAATCTGCCAAGATTCCCAGCCTGAGTGACAGAGCTCTGCTCTCTAAGCCGGGCCGGCAGCCGCTGCTTACCAGCGACACCAAAACACGTCTGATGCACGATAGTGTGCAGCACGTTTTCCTCGTGATGGTGGGACAGTTATGGGGGGGTTAGGACTTCTCTCAACGTGATATTGAGTGGACAACACTCACATAGGGCGCGTAGAGATGCACGCACTGTCCTGTGCGCCCTCAATGAGAAGAGCCAGCTCTCTACCATGCTTTCGCAAAGCCCGCTCTCTCTCTTTCAGTTTTCCTTATCCCGCGTTTCTACCCTTTCGTTCCCACCAGCCAGGGGGGAGCTATCGCTCTCTCGGAGGGGCAGGAAAGCCAGCCGTGTCGGCTTCCTGACAGGAAGGCCGCAGTGTGCCGTGGAGAGGACGCTTAAAAATAACCGGCGTATATAAAGGCCGCACAGGAGCCCCCTCGGCCTCAGCAGGACAGCACCAGAATCACAGGAGGGGACAGGCCACCCCTCGCTCAGACACAGACTCTCTGTGGCCAGAGGACCTGTTTTCTATGATTGTCATTGTTGACACGCCACAGCACACAGTACACACCAACAAAATGTGTCCTCTGCCTTTAACCCATATGTGACAGTGTAGCACAGCAGTGGGCAGCTAATTCAGTGTCCAGGGAGCAGTGCTTGGGGGATGTACCTTGTACAGGGTACTTCAGGGGTACTTTGCTGGTTAGGGATACAAACCAGCAAGCGTCCAATCGCTAACCATTAGGTCACCACTGCCCTGTGAACGTGAACGTCACCACAGTGCATCACAACCTGACAGCAACGCAGCGGTTGAGTGACACCCGGTCGTGGCGATACGACTCCAAAACACAGATTTGACTCCTTTGACTGCAGAATGCTGTAACCCACCTCAGAGTTATAAATCTGACATATTTCCAGCTGGAATCTTTAGGGCAGATGTATACTTCACATTAACCTCCTCGGCCTCCCTTCCTCAAACAGACCAGAAAAATGCGAATAACAGTTAAAGGCTAGCCCCATGAAAACCACATAAAAGTCCTGCAGATAGCAGTGCACGCGTCATGTTTTGCTAGGTCGCTATGGCAACACAGCGGCTTACAACGCTGAAACTAACACTGTTGTTGGTGCAGGTCTATATGGGGTTAATGCCTTTATGGGGCTATTAATCTTTGACCTAAATCAGCATGGGTGCATTTTCAGGTGGCGTGTAGATGGTGGCCAGCTCTGAGCAGCGGGTGAAGGCCGCAGTGACATCACGCTACAGGGCCCTTCGGCCACAAGGGACCTCCAAATCTGCAAAATGCTTTTGCTGCAAATTGTGGTGTCCCAAACCACCTCAGTCTAACCCTAACCATAAGGATATAACCCTGATATCAGCCAAGACTTCAAAGACAAAAATCTGAGTAGAGGGTCATTCAGCTTGGGTGGGGCTGTGGGGCACATGCTCGCCCCCTACAGGTTGGTCACATGTCTGCAAGCTGCAGAATACCTGCCAGCTATCCTTCTGTGGGACCCAGGACTCCCCGAGTCACACGTCTGACACGATTCTCCAAACGGCACTCACACGTTTGTCTTTTCACATAAATGCCATGGGGCTCGACACATGCCAGTTTTAATGTTTTACTCACTGGAAGCCGCCTTTATTCATCTAACACAAGACAGAACAATGAGAAACACGGCGTCGTGTTGCGTAAACCGCTTCTGACAGCCGTGTTTGGCTCTTAACATCCATTTCTTTGTTTTTAATATTACTGCAATAGTACGGTCGATTGCCAAATCGCCCGGCAAAGCATTGTGTAATCCCTTTGACACATGGAAAAAGACAGGGTTCTCACAGCTACTACTTCTGGGGAACATCAGAACAGCAGAAACGGGCCTTACTGTAAGCCTGACACAGGGATGAGGTGCACACTTCAAGGTACTAACCAGTTTCCCCAAATCCCAGCCCATTTAAGACCAGCGGGGGCCCGGCTTGGAATTCCAGATGACCAACTGATAACCAGCTCTTCCTAAAACACCCCCCCCCCCGGGAAGTTGCTGTCCAATCTGCCACTGCCATCATCCAGGATGTGTGAGACACAATGGAGGTGGAGTATAGACCTTGGAAAGAGTGAGTGATCTGTGTAAGTACTGCGAGAGTAGAACTGTAGAAGAATTTCAGAGAAGACCATTAAGGTGCCATTACGGTGTGTGTGATGCTGTTTTGAGGAATCACCTTGATGTGTCAAATGGCCAGTTATGAGGTTTTTAAACTGCGTTTTATGATTTTCTGTCCAAGGTGCCGCAGGGTTTATGCACGGTCTGATCTGAATTGCATGGAGGGCTGAGCGTCAGGAAGGCTGAGCATCGGTGCCATTTAGAAAGGTGTCCAGGATGCCCTGGAGAGCCCTAAGCCCAGAGTCAGGGGGCCATCGGACTGGTGTCAGTGTCACCAAGAGAAGTGCTTCTCAAATGTTACTTCACAACAGTTGTATAGTAAATATCCCAAGAAATGTGGCCTGAATGCACTGCCTTTTGGCGTTTGTACAGACCTACAGCTCCCAATTGACTTCGGCTGGCAAGGTGCAGCATTACAATAACTAACTGCTCCTCTCAACAGAAAAAGTGTGCGATGTACAGATAAACCACTATTTTTAAAATGATGAAATCATGCATCTCCTTTCACGTCTTGTTTGCAAACATTTCGTTTGAATACTTCTGCTTTATACAGCCGCAAAGCAGCGGCAACTAGCGCTGGTAAACTTAAGCACGTTCATTTCGTTATCTACTTATGACTGGGCTTTTTTTTGCGAAAACGCGCAAAAACGCGGCAGGTGCCGCAGGTTAGCGCCTCATTAAAAGCGACGCAGCGCGGCGCGGCCACGAAACTCTCCAACGAGCCCGAAACCGGGCAAAACGGCCGCCCCATTTCCATCTGAATGGATCATGGAGATCAACTCCGGTGCATAATGAGCCGATGTTTAGCGATTATTTAAAAGCCCGAACTATCTCCGGGTGCCGCTGCGGACAAACTGCCCCCTCGGCAGTAAAGACGAAACAGGTGTACGTAGGTTTACGTAACTGCCTTCTTGGACGTGTTTATGAGTGTCGCCGAAATGCGTGATTAGGCGTTATGCATAAATCACGGCGTTGGGCACGAGTAAAGCCGGGAGGCAGTTACGCTGTAACAAATCTAAGTTACAATGTAAAAGTATTCCAAAGATAAGCGTTGCCGTGACTAGAAATGGAAACGTAGTAAAGGGGAACAAACGAAACCTAAGAAATTCTGCATATAAATGTCAGAGAAACGCGCGCTTTACGCGCAAGTTACTTAATTAGATGTTTCCACACCTAGATGCCTTTAGTAGGTACACGGCGTACTGAACAGCAAAGCATGCCTCTGATTTATGGATAGTTATTTTAAACTATCGATGGGTTTCTCTGTCCTCCCGACGAGAGGGGCTGAGCTTCGGCGTCACCCGCCGTTATACCCGTTCAGCCGGAGTCACTCCAGCCGGGACCGTGCACCCCCCCGCGCTTGTTTCTGCGCATGCGTCGCTTCAAACCCGTCAAAGTGCGGAGCCGGTTTAAAAGGCACGCTGCTTTCGGCTCGCAGGGAGACTCGTACTGTAGCCTGCGGGGGAGGCGGTGGTTTGATCGCTGAGCCGAAGCGACCCGTCCTGTCAGCCGGTGTTCGGAGCGCTGCTCGCGGGCTGCTCTTATATACCTCCGCTAAATTTAGGGAGAGTACTCGCTACGCTCATCCTGAACGCGCTTCCTCCGCTCGGCTCAATTGGCCCAGCGAGTGAGCAGCAATAGTTATAAGGTGGGAGCCCCAGCAGGGGTGAGAGAGAGGAGTAAGAGACGCGGATTTAAGCGGACAGACTGCTGTTGCTGGACACGGGCGAGGCGGATTAGGAGCCTGCAGACCACAGCCGGGAAAGGGATCGTTTATGCTTTCTGATTCTTTTCCTGTACGAAGAAGCAGTTTCTGCCTTGCTAAAGTCTGGATATGGCTTTAAGCGGGGCGATGTTGCCGTCGATTTCAACGTTTGCCTACCAAAAGGAGAGAGGCTGGGAACACGTAAGTTTGTCTGACCCTAACTGATGCTGGGATGTGGGGCTCTTTCTAAATTACGGATCTAATTTAATCACTTTAGTGAGTAGGTTTTGCAGTTATTTGGTTGCACAAGGTGCATGTTGTATATTGGCGTGTGTATGTGACGCAAAGGCTGATGCGTCTCTTCTTGCAGAGGTGGAAATGCGATATGGATAAACCCAGCATCCCGGCGCTGGACGGGCCACAATCTGCGGATAACTTCTTTACTAGGAAGGAGGACGAGGACCTGAGCCATTACCTGGACTTGGACTTCATCCTCACCAACACGGCAGCTCCGGACATGTCATCACTGGCGTCCGGCGCCGAGTACCCGGTGCCCTCGGAGGCTGGCAGCCTGTACCAGCCCGGCCCGGGCCAGAATCACTATACCGTGCCCGAACCCAGCGGCCCCCCTCCGCCCTACACTTCCACCCTCATGGAGGAACTTATGAGGTCCGATGCGGACAGCGGTTACTGCGTGTCAAACAGCCCAGTGCTCCAGGGCAGGTTTTACATCGACCACCACGCCTTCCCGAGGCAGGACTTTGACGGACTGAAAGTGGAGCCTCCGATGGAGGACTACGGGCCGCTGATGGGCATGGTGCCCCAGACCTGCCCCAAGATCAAGCAGGAGGGCAGCGCCGCCTGTGTCATGTCGGTGGATCAGCCCAGGCTAGCCAGCTCGCCACAGACGGCCGGGAGCATCACCCCTCCACTCAGCCCGGACGACCACATGTCCTCCAGCTGTCAGAGCCAGAGGCGCGGCGCCGTGGGCTTCCCCCAGAGCTACCACCCAGCCGCAGGATTCCCCCACGCGCACCCGCAGCCCCCGCATCCGATGCCGCTCGCCTTCCAGAATGCGCACCAGTTCGGGCTCTACGACGACGGCAGCCTCTGCGTCCAATCGGCGGCTCCCCGCATGCTGCTCACCCCGCCGTCCTCCCCGCTGGAGCTGATGGAGCCGAAGCCGAAGAGAGGGCGCCGATCGTGGCCCAGGAAGCGCACTGCGGCGCACACCTGCACCTTCGCCGGCTGCGGCAAAACCTACACGAAGAGCTCGCACCTGAAGGCGCACCACCGGACCCACACAGGTAAAGGCGGGCGATGTCATGTCTGCATTACCTCGCTGCTCCGTCCTGCTCTGTGGGACATGCACTTAATGCGGGGGGGGGGCTCTGATTGCAGGTGAGAAGCCGTACCACTGCAGCTGGGAGGGCTGCGGATGGAAGTTCGCCCGCTCCGACGAGCTGACCCGCCACTTCCGCAAGCACACCGGGCACCGGCCCTTCCAGTGCCACCTGTGCGAGCGCGCCTTCTCCCGCTCCGACCACCTGGCGCTGCACATGAAGCGCCACCTGTGAGCTGCGTACCGGAGGATCAGCGCTTCCATTCAATGCCATTTTAAGTCGATTAAACGAACTGTTGCATTTTTAAAATACTGTAGCGGGTACTACGTTTAGAGTACATTTTAAATACTGTACATTGATTATATCGTTTGTTCTGGGGCAAACCTCACCCTAACAGGCTGGTCCTAATCTCTATAGTGGCTATTTAAGCAGACCCCTCACCGCAGTGCCTTTCCTATGAATAACGCCATGCCGGAGCTGCCCACTCCCATGTGAGTTCTGCTCGTAAAACTGCCTTATTTCCTCGATGTGCTTTAATTTGCCGAATTCGTGCTTCCCGTCTGTACACCCAGGAAGCCGAGGATTCCGGCGTCTCTTAATTCAGGGCTTTAACGTTGGTAAAGGTGCATTAACACCAACCTGTATTTAGTCCCAATTTACATTATCGGAGCAGGAACAGATGACTTGTAAAATATTTTTTTAATTCTTGAAATATTGTGTACATACTTTGGATACTGTAAATAGTGTATTTAATGTAAATATTAAACAGATGACACAGGGTGACCCTGCAGTGTGTGTGTTTCTCTCCGATCTGAATGTAAGGATTTCCCCCAGCAGGGGTGTGCCGGGCTCCCGTTTCGCTTGGAAGCCCCGGCCCCCGTCCCCGTCCCTAACCCGGCCCCCCGTTATAATTTACGCGGCGATGTCTCCCAGCTGTGCGAGCGCCGCTGCCAGCAGCCCGCCACCGCAGCCTATAAATACAAACATTACATTTACATAATTACAGGGGCCGCTTTTAGAGCCGTCTGGACGCGGGCTTACGGCGATCTCCGGCGAAGAAGCCGGGCTCCGGGGACGGATGAAAGCGGCCGTGGCTTTTACTGGGTTACAAGAAAGAGAAAGCACAGGCTTCTAAAAACGTACCTACACCGTGTATTCCTTTATGGGAACCAGAGACCTTAATGCTAACACCGAACACGCCAGGGAACCGGTTCGGGGGTAAGTGCCTAAAACGAAACTGCAGTTCAAGCATTCAGTAAATGGGTTGAACGGCTCCGCACCTTCGGGGTGCTACATCACAAGGTATACACAAGGTATACTACACACCCCCCCCCCCCCCCCCCCCCCCCCCCTCCCCCCCCCCCCCCCCCCTCCCCCCGCGTGGCACACCGCGCCCAGCCCCGCCCCCCACCGCGTATTCCGGCCCGCCCCGGCCGGCGGGGCGTGTCTGGCGGGTCGGGGCCGGTTGTGCG
>JAODKM010000042.1:14157241-14167998 GCA_026780845.1 Petrocephalus sullivani
AAACTGAAGACACTGAAAGCCAGCGATACGTTTCAAAGAGGGTGTTTTCTTCCTGGCTCCCCAGCTGGTGCACATCGTAGTGACTTAGGCGGGGGCCGTTGCACCGGGAAGGGGGGCTCTCTCTGGCCCCAGGGCGGGCGCTCGGGCTGCCCGCTCCACGGCGCCTCCCGCTGGCCGCTCCACGTGGGCGGCGGGGGGGGCGGCTCCGGCTGGCCAGCCCAGGGGGCGTTTTCCCGCTGCTCGCTCCAGGGGGCGTTCTCGCGCTGGTTGCCCCAGTTGGGGTTCCGCTGCTCACTCCACGGAGCCTCGTGGCCAGCCCAAGGGGGGCACGGAGGTGGGGGCTGCGTGGGGTCAAAAGGGGGCTGCAGGTTCGAAAGACGTGT
The DNA here is from genome assembly GCA_026780845.1 of Petrocephalus sullivani. Classification (NCBI taxonomy): domain Eukaryota; kingdom Metazoa; phylum Chordata; class Actinopteri; order Osteoglossiformes; family Mormyridae; genus Petrocephalus; species Petrocephalus sullivani. Next base: position 14,157,625 of record JAODKM010000042.1, read on the forward strand.
ATATGAGTCCAATGCCCCATGCATCTGGGCTGGGATTTTACAACGGCCCGCCCTTGTGGCTCGTCATGGACAGAACCACGAGGAATGCCAGCCCTACTAGCGGTGGTACCTACCGGCTGCTGCTGGGGCCAGGCAGACAGGTTGCGCTGGGGATCGAACCAGCCGGGTTTGGGGGCGGGAATGGCGTCTCCAGGCTCACGGGGAGGGGCTGTCGCGGGCAGCGGGTTCCGGCCAACCTCGTAGTCACCTTTCACCTCTCCTGCACACACCCCAAGAAGAAAACATTCTAGCCACAAACTAAACTCTAGACAGAAAAGGCATCGCTCAGCAGGTCAGCCAGGACACTGGGCCCCAGGGAGCAATGTTAAACTTCCACGCTGCCACTTAGACTTTACACAAAACACACTGCACAGATCCCCATCATCCTGGAAGAGTCTGGGTTAGGAGTACCCCAGCAGGGTACCCCAGCAGCAGTCCATGACCACTGCACCACCTGCTGGTTCTACAGGGAGCCCCATCTGCTTCATCGCCATAGAAACCACACACTAAATTAAATGACTCCCTGAGCAAGCGAGCTGAAGTCGAAAGCGGAGACCCGATTCCTGTACCGTGCTGCGTAGTGGGGGCTGGGGCTTCTCTCTCCCCCGCGGTCGATTGCACCACGGGTGCTGGGACTGGGCTGGGCTGTGGCTGCGTTTGCGGCTGCGTCTGCGCCGGGGCTGGCGACTGCCTCAGGCTGGCCACCAGCTCCTGGTGTTGTGCCTGCAGGGCCTGGATCTGCTGCTGGAAGGCCGTCTGCACAGGCTGAACCACCGCCGCGTACTCCGTGATTAATGAGGCCTGCCAGGAGGGAGAGCCGAGCCCAGATCACACACACAGGCAGACTCAACCAGCCGAGAGCAGATGCAGAACCATCTTACATCAGATAGGGGGAGCACGTTAACAGTTGGCTGAGAACATCACACACACACACACACACACACACACACACAATGCCTCACCTGATACTGGCCCAGCCCCAGAGCAGGGCTCTGGAGCTGCTGGATGGTTGTCTCGTCAAAGTAGCCATTCTTCTCCCAAAGCTGCAGCAGCTGCAGGGTTTAGAGCAGAGGTGGTGAGTTTGGAGCACGTGTGGGCACACACAGGCAGACCCTGGCGGTGACCAGCAGAGGGCGTACCCGAGCAATCTTCTGCTGCTTGTCCTCCTCCACGGCCAGGAAACTGGTGCAGTAAATGGGCACGACCACCTTCTGCAGAGCCGCCAGCAGGTCCCTCTGCTGCTTCCTCTGACTGTGGCCAGAAGGGCAATGACAATTAGTTAGTAGTTACCGGGGATCTAGGGGGCCAACTCCAACCCCCACCCACCGCAAGACCCCCCAGCACTGACCAGTGATGCAGCACATCGTTGATGAGGTAAATCAGGTGCAGGCGCAGTTGGAAGGGGGCACCGCTGGCCGTCACGCGGTTGCGCAGGTGGCCAGCCATCAGCTCGCAGTGCTGTGGGGACTTGGCGTTGCTGAACATCCAGTTCTTGCCCGCCTGCAGGGGGCGACAGAGGGTCATGAGACGGCAATGAGAGAGTCAGCGCGGTCGGGGGATGGGGTACGGGGGCGAGCAACGCACCGAGATGGCGTCCTTGGTGCAGGTGTCGATGATGGGCTGCAGCAGGCCGTCAAACTCAGACACGTCTAGCTGGGTCTCGTGCTGCAGCTTCTGGGTCTGCTGCTCCAAGGCCAGGGCGACGGCGGCCGTCACCTGCTCCTAGGGACCGGCGGGGACACGCGGCGTCAGCGTGGGGCCCGGGGCGTCTGCTCACCTGCCACGGTCGTCAGACGCCGCTCACCTGTCTGAGGTTCTGCAGGTGTTGCTCCTGATGCTGCAGGTTCCACTGGCTCTGCTGGATAAGCTCATCCACGGAGGGCGTGGCCATGGGTTGAGCTGGGACAGGGGGAGGGGGCAGTGTGGTCATCGGGGGAGGGGCATCTGGGCCATCTTGCCCAGGCTGCTTACATAGCACTGTGGGGTGGAAGGCAGGGACAGACTGTCAGCATACCTTCTGACTACTGCCAATAGAGGCCCTCAACACCCAGCCCCAGAAATGAGAATAAGTAAGAGCCCACGGCATCCTGCCCCAGCACCCCCCTACGTACATTGCTGCTGCTCCACGGCCAGCTTGTACTTGTAGTAGCCAAAGAAGTCGCCCCCAAACAGGAAGGAAAACTTGGGGTTCTCCTTCTGCTTCTCCATCGTCATCTTCTCGAACTCGGGTCCATTCCGGGCCACAAACTGGGCCAGCTTGTCAATCACATTCCTCAGCTCTTGATCTGAGGGAGAAAAACAAGATTACATTATTATTGTTAATATTAGCTATTACACATCATTTTCAGACCTACCACGTTTAAATAAATCACATCATTATCATCACGTATCAGTCCAGACTGCATCCATCCCATGGATGAGAATAAAATGCGTTCTGGAAACTGGTGCTACTGGCACTAAACTGGTTATTATCAGCAGATCGACCACAACTTCCTGATATACTAAGGTAGACGGATGATTTAATTAAAAATTCTCATTTAAACAGCATCCAGGCCGGTCCCGACCTCAGACAAGCAGACTCGCATCGGACCGCCTTTTAAAGGCGCTTTGTTGGTAAGTCCAGGTGGGTGCCTGCACGTTGCTCTTCTGCTTGGTAGTTAAGCGGGGTGGCGGGTTACGGTTAGCTAGATTAACGCTTTAATGCTAACTAGGTTAGCATTAATCAGATAATCAGTGTCGGCGCTGACGGGAGGTTCGGGATTAAACGCGCAGACAGCAGAACCGTGGAGACGGGAGAAACGGACCGAGGAGCTCATTTCCGAGGAGACTGTAACTCGCCCAGGCGGTTAGGCTGCTTGCGTATAATACAACAAGTTAGCTAAGCGGCTAACGCTCGCCATTATGCACCACTAGCAAACCGACAGCACCGACCTTCGGGAGGCGTCGCCATCTCCGCGGCCCAAACAGAGCTCGCTTCGGCCGGGTCCTTCGTGAAAACACCGCGGACTTTTGGGGATGAGCCGCCTACTGAACAGGGAGAAGGCGAATTTAACCGGGCGACTACACGGCGGGAATCTACACTTACATGCTACACATGCTATGTGTTAGCCGAATGCTAAGCGTGGCGTAGGTCGCGCTGGCGCGTCGCGGCGCCCCCTGTCGGACGGGAGGACACGAAATCATGAAATCCTGTTCTGAAGGTTCAGATCTGTCAGGTGTTCTAATATTTTTGGCCACCACTGTATATATATAGCATTTAATTCTCGGTAATGCCGTTTTGCAAGAGGGTGTTGTTTGAGTTTTTTTTCTTCTTTTTTCTGACCGCTGTCTAGACCATGTTTGTGACCCAATCTGTTGAGGTTTCCTACATCAGGTAGTCACTGTGTCTTTATGAAATAGTATCGAAGAAAAAAAATGTGACGCCGGCCTATAACCCACCTCCTTGCCCTCTCTGTCTCCTCGCACCCCCCACCCAGAGGGTCCCCTCTGATTATGTCATGAGAGAAAGCTGTATTATGCCGAAAAGCTTTCTTAATCAAACCCGATTAATTCCGCTCCTTTGCCTTCTTATCGGCACCACTAAAAGCGTCTTCCTCTCCAGCCTGTCACCTCCAGCCTGGGCCCCATTACGGTTATTGAGTGGGGAGGTGGGTAAGAAAAATATTGCTAGAAATGTGTTTCCCCGCATTATGTCAAGTACTTTTTCAAGGTACATAGTTTTTCTGTCATTCTGCCCTATAGTGAAGGTGAAAAGTATGTCAGAAGATTACATGATTCACACTTACACACTTTATATTCTACATATCAAAGAGGCCTTGTTAAGTGTGCTTCTCTGGGAATTCTAGGGCAGGGTTAATGCAGGGTTGCACTTGGTCTCCATATACAAATACTGTTTTGTTCTTCTGCCCCTCATGTAAGGATTGCCCCTCCCCAACCCTGTTCACACCTCCAAGAGCCCACCTGTTCATTCAGTGGCCACGCAGAGCTGATGTGGACCCGCAATGCTGTTAGTGATGGTTCAGCTGCCCCCCTACCTTGGACCCTCCCCTACTACCAGTTTATCAGGCTGCTTGGACGGCTCCAAGCAAGACTGGGGGAGTGTGAGAGCATGTCTCTTTGTGGCTATCTCTGTTTCTGTCCACTGAGGCACCTGGTATTAATCACACTCTCTTAAAATAACTAGTAAAGCTTTGAGGTGCTCAAACTGACATCCAGGGCCTTAACTACTGTGCACCAACACAGCAGTACAGGGGCCTAGCACAGTCTTCTGAGACCCCAGGATGGTCCTGCTCTCCTGTGGAGGAGGGGTTAAATTAAGGCCCTGGCTTGCTCTCCTGTGGGGTGTGACCTGAAAGCCACTCAGGCAATCTCAGAACAACTGTCAGTCAAATGCTTTAGGGTTTGGGGTTAATCGCATCTTCGCGGGGTTAAGATGTGCGCGCTTCCGCCCAAATTAGCAGCCGGCAGACGGCAGCACACAGCGTGTCCTAATGACTCGGTTCATGGGATTATAGACAGCCAGGTGCATTTTGGGATTGTTTGGCGGATCAAAGAGACAACAAAAGTACATTCATGTATTTTGTAAGAATCTGGATGTATTCTGTAAATGTACTTTTAGTAAGATACACTGCGGCATGTGGACCCGCCACCCCAAGACCACCGTGATTACGGCAGTGGTAACTCATCTTTGATCTTTTCTCGAAGAGGAGCACTGTGACCAAGAGTGGTGGGGGGGGGGGGTGAAAATCTTTCCGAATGCATTATCCTGAATGTCAGAGTGTCCTGCTGAAGATGACAATGACCACAGCTCTTCACGAAGGCAGTTCCGATCAGAGGTGACACGAATAATTCAAGCGGTACATTATTGCTCGCTGTGGTGGCGAAGAATAAATGAAATGCCTAAGTACTGAAAGCAGTCACGTATGTATGTTGTATCCTGTTATTAATGAGTATTTGTTTAATATGTTTATCAATTTTATATGCCTTTATTCTGTGATTATCAAATGTTCATGTTACCTTAACTTCTGCAAAGAGGTTGCCCTAAGATGAGCAAAGAGAAGAGGAAAGTCATGAGTAATTCAGAATGCCACCTTCACATGCAGGGAATGTAGGAATGGTGTGCAACTAGTGAATAAAACAAGCAGGACGGATTCTGAAGGCAGCTATCTGGCTGAAGCAGCAGGGGGAGCCCTAGAGACAGGGTGGTGGGGGGGCGGGGGGGTTGCTCATTTTGGGTGATGCTGTGCCTGGAAGTGATCCCCAATGACCGAAGCATCGATAAATAAAGAAGCAGAAGCTCTCGTTAGTTTCTAACACAACATGTTCATATTTAAAGAGAACAAGTCTTTACAAAATACAGCACATTCAAAAATACTCATTTAAAATCTCCAGAGACCCAACAAATCCAAAATGAGTATCTCAGTCCCCAGTCAGATGTGACCTGCGGTCCTCGGTGTGCCCTGTGAGCACACACGTGACCTTCCGCCTGAGCCAGAGGAAGCCGACTTGGTGTCACTTGTCTTCACCTGTGCGATGAGCCTGAGACGTCGCTACCAGCCCTTAAAGGCACCACATCCAGCCATGGAGACACTCGAGACGGGGGGCGGAGTCCGGCAGGGTCACATGGCCTGCCAGCTCTTGTCTATAGAATGGATGTGCTCCAGGGCCTTCATCCGCAGTGAGGCGACGCTGGAGCTCCACTGCTCTGCGTCCTCTAGGGGGAGCCTGTCTCCGAAGGCCCCAGCGCACTGGTAATGGGGCGGGGCCCCGGCCTGCAGGCCTTGCCCCATGGTTGGTGGAAGGTTGCCCAGGAAACTGTGAGCGGGGTGGGCAAGCTGCAGATCCTGGGGATGGCCCACCATCCCAGGAATGGTGTGCATCGGGGATCCGCCCGAGAGAGGCGAGCTCAGCCAGGGGTCCATGGGCAGGGGGGCGGGGCCCATGGGGGGCCGGCTGAAGGACGGCACAGGCGAGCTGGGCGGCTTCACCATGCCGGCATCCATCTTTTCTTGACGCCTCCACTTGGCTCGCCGGTTCTGGAACCACACCTGGGATAGAGAGATGGCAGCATATCACCCCCACCTGGCGAGAAGAGGAACTACGGCCGCTGAGTTAGAGTGCACCCCTGGCTTTGCACCAGCGCTGCTCCTGTATCTCTCCCCCCATTGGTCAACTGCCGGCCACTCACAGCCCACCATTATCTGTCCTGTTAAGCTTTACTCAAAGAACTGTGTCCACTGCAAACTCACTCATCTTAACTAGGGCCAAAAGGTCACTGGCCCAGATCACCATGAGGGGGCAGGAGCTATTGTTGAGCAGCAGTAGTACAGGAACAAAAGGCATGGCGGTCCGCGGTTGCGACCCACCTGCACACGCACCTCCGGCAGGCTGACCTTCATGGCCAGCTCCTCGCGGCTATAGACATCAGGATAGTGGGACTTCTCGAAGGCTCGCTCCAGCTCATTAAGCTGCTGTGTGCTGAAGGTGGTGCGGTTCCTCCGGTGCTTCTTTTTGGGCTCGTCCTCCTCTGCCGGCTCCGGAGACCTCTCGCCGCTCCCCTCCCCCCCGCCCAGCTCGGCCCCACCCTTGCTGGGGAACGACCCTTCATCTGTGCGTCAACCACAGGCAACAAGAACATGGGGTCAGGACAGGAACAGGACGGTCAACTTGTGGGGGATGAAATCAGAGCATGAGCTGATAACTTAATGAGCCAATTCAAGCACAATGAAGTCTGTGGTCCAAAGGGTCTCTGCTGAGTGCAGGATGGCTCTGAAAGAGTCTGCTTGTCAGTTAGACCCCTGCTGAGGCAGAGTGCCTGACAAATAACCGGGGCAATGCTGCTCCGATGGCTCAGCTGTACTTCCGTCCTCCCACCAAGGGCCTTTTCCCAGCTAATCCAGTAAGCCTGTGGATCCAGAAGACGCAGCCCCCTGATTAACGGAGCCAGTCAGACATGCTGCCGTGACCGATGTGACATCAGCACTAAGACAGAGGTCAGGCCGGGTCGCCGGCTATCCGCTAACGGGCCAAGACATTCCAGAGCGCCTTAGACAGCCACACCATGCTCTCTGTCTCTCATTCTGCTTCTGGTCCTTCGGTGCGGGACCTGGGACCCTCGGTGCAATGGGCTGGAGACACTCAGCTTCCCTCCTCTAGGGTCCAACAGAGCACTTCTTGGGACTTGAACCAACAACCACCAGGTCACTTCTGTATCTATAACCACTATTACTCAGGTGGTCAATATTAAAATCTGCCTCCGGAAAATAGCCCGTAAGTCTCTTAAGATCAGGTTAAGCAGCATTTCAGGATCACAATGGGAGTGTTGGTCTCTTGGTCCAGTTTTTTTATCAGTACCCAAGATGGCACGAGTGCAAACAGAAAAGAGCTCGTTCCTACACATGTCAGGACCTACAGCTTGTCAGGACCGAGTAGCTTGTCTTACTAGTGTCATCTACGCTTATGGACCTCAGAGGGTCCTGGAATCTGAAATGCGTTCTGAAGAGTTCAGACATTTAAAACAGGCAGAAGTGAGACTCACCACAGAGCTGCTCCGAGCCGTCCTCCAGGACGGACAGGTGCTCACATGCGTGGAGGTGTCCCTGCTTCTCCAGACAAACCGAGCTCTCCGGCTCCACTCTGGGGGGTACCGTGGAGCTGGTTGGGTGGACAAGCGAGTCCTGCTCTTTGGTGAAGCCCAGAATGACATCGATGCTGTGGAGCTGGCCACCTCCAGCCAGACCTACTCCCTTGGTCATCTCGTGAATAGCGTCCACTGAGAGAAAGCTGTCGTCCACCAGGCTCATGGTGCCCAGTGACAAAAGCATGCGAGCGATTCCCGGGGAACCTGAAGGCTGAAGTACGGCGTGCAGCCACAGCGATCCTTGCGGAGGAACTGAAAAAAAAAACACAGACTGTGTACTTCACCGTAGTGTCGGTTCCTTAATGGAAAACACGTTGAACTAACCTTTTAAATATAAAGGAGTACATAACACGTAGTTTCTCTTTACACTGGGCTCTTATGAAAACATTCACTGTAATAGAAGATTATTGCTTGAATTAATTATTGATTAGTAATTTAATTGTCATGTAGCTTGCGCAACGTGTACTGTAAATATACACCGGTCGATATTAGCTTGTGAAAAACAGGGTGGTTTTGCCGATTTAAAAAAAAGGCGAAAATTTGTGGGAAATCGGGAGTTTTTCGGGACGAATGGTACGCCGGGGGAGGTGAAACCGGGCGGAACTCGCAGAGAATCATATAGTTTGGGGGATTCATCGTTTTTCTATGTGCTGATGGCATTAAAGCAAATTTCGGCCTGATTCCCCAGCTCATGCAGACAAATTCCCCTTTGGCTTCGGCACGTACGTTTCCAGTAAACACTTTCTATTTTTTTTTGTTTGTTTTAAAATACTGGAATATGTAGCTGGCTGTTCGTGATCTTTGGATTGCTGCTATTTATGACACTATGCACGAGGGAAAATTTGCAAGTTTATCATTATTACAATAGCTATTAAAGGCATAAAGTTACGGTGAAACTAACGATTTGTGCGTCTCCTTCGTAGTATATTTTTCTTTCGTTCCATTATATTAAAAAACGATTCGCATATTTTAATACACTTCTAACATACAAGCCTAAACCATTTTCTGCTAAAATGCATTACTGGATATAAAAAACTGGTAAGATGATTAAACACTCGTAATCTGACTGTTTGCCCGGCTAATTGACGAAATCCCTCTTTAAGTCATCAAACACGATTTTCGCTTCATTTCAACCCCTCAAACTGATTTTGATTGCAAGGTCGATGTTTAAAAAAAATGCAAAATGAAATTATATTTAGGAGTACCAGGTCATCGATCTGGCAGCGTTCACGCTTTGGGCACTTTATGGACCGAATGCGTGCCTTTGGAGCGCGGGCGAAGAGGAGCACCCCGAGAGAACCGGGGGAGACCCCACACATGGGGGGGGGGGGTGCTAGCCCACCTACGGAGGCCCGAGCAACCACCGCCACACTGTCAGAAAGAAGCACCAATGTGTACCTTTGGGGGTACAATTACCTGTCACTGGGGCTGTACCCTCAAGGGTCTGCCAATTGTACCCCAGCTGTAACATTTTTGTCCCATTGGGGGTACATTCATGTTGTTTGTGCCTTGGGGAACAAAACTACCAGGACTGCACCCCTTTTACTGACAGTGCACCCAGTAAACCACGTGACAGTTATTATTATTATTACATTACATTATTATTACAATTATTATTATCATTATTATTATTATTATTGTTGTTGTTATGTGTGTGTATTATTTGAAATATTATATATATACATACACATATAGAGGAAATATGTGCTTATATATATATAAGCACATATTTCCTCTTGGGTGCCACCGCATCACAGAAACGGTCAGGAAATCATATCATAACGCCTTCAAAACAAATGTAAGCCTACGTACTTTTATGCGTCTGTGACAGTGAACATGCTGCCTGTCTGAGTAGGATGCGTCCCGAAAAGGCTGCCCCTAAAACACCCCCCCCCCATAACACCCTCTCACCGAAACTCCATCCTCTTTAAGACTTTACCTCCAGCCTCACCGGTGCCTCGGGTAAATGGCAGCGAAGTCCCGCACCGTATTCCTATTGCGTGTCACCGGCGCTGGGCAATTAAAAAATCTGTCGCAAAGTTGCATAACAAAACATTTAAAAAGTTACATGACAATAATAATGCCGACGATTATAACAGGAAAGTCATCGCGTGATTTAATTTCTTCTTTTAAGTCGCTTTGCGAGCTGTGCAGACGGCAGGGAGGTGGTGTAGGTCTGTAGGGTGTAACTGAAGGGAGAGGATTAAGCCGCTTCATTAGCGGGGGTCCTCCCCCCTAAGAATGACTGACAGCTGTTTGCTGGCATAATAACTGCCCTAAGAGAAGCCGACGCTCTCTTGGGGGGGGGCGCAGCTAATGGGCGGCTCGCAGACTCTGTCAAACGTCTATTGTCTTAAAAACAAAGCAGTATTTTGTTAAATATATATTTTTAAATTCTCTCATTACCCAAGTTAGAAGGAAGAAACTTTCGTGGAAATAGCTGAGAACAAAAAATAATAATTATTAATCCACTATCTGAAACTGATCGGATTTATAAGATGTTTTCATATTTAAAGTTTGCGGGAAAAGTTTTTTTTACGTAAATGACAGATAAAAACTGGAAAAACAAAAGGTTTAGGCCTATTCTGCGAAAGTTTACTATTTTAGCAAATGATCTTAATTGATAACACTATGTAACAAATTTTTATTTTTATTTTGTTCCTGGGTACAAAGTGTGTTTTCCTAACCCGTTATGG
>JAODKM010000042.1:14187527-14197952 GCA_026780845.1 Petrocephalus sullivani
GGGGGCGTGGGGCATTTAGGGGGAAGGACCCTGAGGGTGGGGTGCTGCGTGCTGGCTTCTCTAACCTTTCTGCGCCTGTTGGTCCGCACCCGGGCCCGGGCCGGACTCCTCCCTCATCAGCGGCGAGGTGAGTGATATGGTGGCCTGCATTTTGGGCTCCTTGCTGGAACAAACCACCACGCTGGCTTCGTCGGGGCGAGCCCGTACCTCATACACTTCCTCGCAAAACGTCTGCCGGTGGAAAGGACACCGCTCGTTACTGCCTGTGGGGCAGGGGAGGGGCTTGTTGCCATTAAAGGGGGGCGGTGCTCTGAAACGGGCAGACCCAAAAACACTGCAGTGCATTCTAGGTCCCGGTACATGGTTACCATCTTAAACAAGCAAACGTTTAGTATCAAATGGGGGGGATAAAAAGAGCCGGTGCACCTCAGCCTGAGGCCTCGGGACCCTCTGGAGAGAGAGAATTAATGCTACATTCCATTTCAATTCGGAAGTCAGAAATTTCAACTGAAACACCCCCTGAAGTCGGAATTCTCACTCGTGATGTTGGTGGAAGCTACACAACCCCGACCTCAGAATTCAAGTGTCCTTCATCAACAGACCTGAAAGCTGTAGTTATGCACTGTTTATTACGTTTTATTTATGTCTCATTAAATCGATCGTACACACAGTACTATCCAAATGCTATATGTGGACATTGTTATCGACAGATATTGCTAACAATGTCTAACAAAGGCTAGAACTCAGGCCTGTTTCAGAAAGCAGGATTTCTTGCTTAGCAAGATAACTTTAATGGGGGGGAAATGAGATTCATTTCATTTTCATTCCATAACTCTGACAGAGGAGCAGTCTGAGCTTTCGGGGTTTAGCAAACACAGCAGGGCCCTGAAACAGCGAGCCGACTTCCAGTCAGGGGCAGTGGATCAAACCTGACCACGGCGGGGTGCGCGGTACCTTCCCATAAATATGTGGGCTAAGATGGAGCTGCCAGAGGCAGACGGGGGCAGGACACGACCTTTGTCAGAGTGACAGTGACAAAGTGACACCAGCCCTTACGTAAATTCACTATGGTTTCCTATGGTTTTTTGGGGTTTTGAGTATGGGTTTACTATGGTACCTCATGGTAATCATGATTACTAAGCTCCTACCCATAGTATTACCATGGTTTAAAAAACCTTAAAAAACTATGGTTCATTTTCATAAGGGCGGCTTCTATTTTCGCCCATACCACGGATTGTAGGATTTAAGGTCATCTAGGCTAAATGTAAGTGAACAAAGATAGGCCATTTAAACTAGGGTACCTTAAATCCCACATGTTATCCAGCTAAGCAAGAAATCCTCTTTTTTTTTAACAAGTCCCTGGTATTGCTAAACGGCTTCCCCACTACTTACTGAAACGCAGTTAACTCGGGTGTGATGTCATTCCCAGCTCTGACTTCCGAGCTAAATGGAGCACAGCATAAAGCCAGCGCAGAAGTGGGGAGGAGAAACCCAGCTACACCAGTACTTCCAGTAACAATCGAGTATAAAATGTGGCTTCCAGATGTGCTCAAAACCCCACTGCCCCAGTGCCTCCCCACCCGGCCTGCGGCACAGACGAACGTGGTGGGGGGATCACACGCCGCTCACCCTCAACGCCTTGGGGAGCTGCTGGGCGATCCTGTCCAGAAGGCTCACTGTGGGCTTGTGGGCCGAGAGCAGGATCAGCTCCACGTTGCGGTCTCCGCGCAGCAGCAGGCCTTTGGCCAGGGTTCCCACCCGCATCACGCCCTTCAGCGTGCGCACCGGGGGCTCTGGCCTGCGGGGGGGGGGACAGTGGTGCTCAGTTGGCTGCCATTAAGAGCCATTTAAACCAAGCTTCCGGGTTTCTAACCGCTCCGCCACCTGCTGGCCGCTCGGGGGAGTACCCTTACGCCTTCTCGCCGTCCAGCTGGGGCTCAGCCTCCATCAGCGAATCGGAAACAAGCTTGAGGGCGCGCTCAGAGTGAGAGACGATCCTCTGCACAGCCTGTAGCTCCTCCTCCACCGGGTAGATGCTGGAGTGCTTGGCCATGACGTGCCGGTCGTCGGGGGAGTCGGGGCGGCGCGCCGGCTTTGGCGAAAACACCTGGTCGGGGAAGAAGGGGGAACATCACAGTCCAATATGCACTAACCACATACCAGAGGGGGTTACCAAAGTTCAACCGGTCCCCTATCAGGCCCTATGCATCACAGACTGGTACTTACCAGGAGGGGGGGGACAGGCATACAGGGGCGTCCCATTAGTGGAGGGAGGGGGGCCATCCTACGCCTCTGCTCCTCCCAGTAGAGCTGCTCCTCCTCGACTCTCCTCCAGTAGACGTCCTCCTCATACCTCCTACTGCAAGAAACGGTGTCCATCAGCTGAGGAGTGCAGGACGAGCCCCAGCGGCCAGGTGACCAGCTCACACCTCATCTCCATGTGCCACCGCTGTTCCTCGTCGTGCTGCCTCTTCAGGGCCGCCTTCTGTTTCCTCAGCTTTCCTTCCAGAAGCTTCCGTGCCCGGTTGCTTGGCTTGATGTCGACAGGCAGTTCAGGATTCACCTTTTTCTGTGGACAATGTTAGCATTAGTGGTTACTGTTAGCAGTTAGCAATAGCTGTTACTGTTAGCAGTTAGCAATAGCTGTTACTGTTAGCAGTTAGCAATAGCTGTCACTGTTAGCAGTTAGCATAAGCTGTTACTGTTAGCAGTTAGCATTGAATTGAAGCTGATTAATGGTTATTGACACACCACAGCACACAACAAAGAAATGTGTCCTCCGCATTTAACCCATATGTGACATGGTGGCATAGCTAATTCAGCACCTGGGGAGTAGTGCTTGGAGGCGGTAGCTTGCTTAGGATACCTTAGCGGTACCCTAACTTGATTCAAACCAGCAACCTTTCAATCACAAGTGCGCTTCCCTAACTATTATGTCCCCTGTAGCCCCAGTAGTGGTTATCGTTAGCGGTTAGCACTCATGGTCATCTGTCACTCCCAAAAATGTTACACCTACCGAAAATGTAACTTCCGTTACTACACATGCGCACCATCACCACGCGCGCGGCCCCGAGACCACCGTTTCCGGCACTCCCGGCACTTTTTTATTACGTAATGTGCATCCCTTCCTATCACACATGGGCACCACAGTCATGTATGCGTGGAGTACGCTACTCAGGCTGGAAACTGCTCATTTCGCGGCAGAGCATTAATCGTCGACATTTATATTTGTAGTTCAGCCGTCACTTTTTCCCTGAATGTCTGTGGTGTTTTTTAATTTTGCTATGACTTGCTAAACGACTTAAACCATTTTGCTTTGCTGATATTTGGCATGTGATATTTGCATCTCTGTGCACGTTGCTTTTAGTGGCTGTTAATGAGGCTGAAAGTAATCTTGCGTAAGTTTTTCTCTCTTACCACAATTCCTATGCTGGTTAACATCTGGTTAATGTCTTTATTATACTATAGGTTATTTTATATCTTACTTTGCTCATCAAAGGGCTGTGATACATGTACAGCATTTTCTATAGACAATCATACCAAAATACCAGTATAACTGTTTTATTTGCAGAATATAAAGCACGATGGCACAAGATAAAACAATCGGTTGTCTGTCAGACACAGATATAATTCACTTCATCTTTCACCACACGACACAGCTGCTCCGCAGGAGTGTCTGGTAATGACACTGGTACAGTTAAGAAAATAAATGACTAAGAAAGAAAAACGCATACATAGATTAAGTAATTTCACAGCATATTAAATTGGGTGTAATATATAATAATAATTTCACTTAGCACAAAAAAAAAAACATTAACGTAATGTCACATTTGGCTGCATGTTAGGGACATACGCCATATTTTATGTCGCTCCTTCTGAGTCACATTGGGCCTTAATTCCTTGTGCGAAACAAAACCTTTCAAAGCTGAGTAAAAGTCGTAGGTCTTCATCATTGTCCAGTTGTTTTTATAAATTAAGTCCTCTCTTTCCTCTCGCATCAACTGACGATGAAATATGACGCAGTGCCGAAAAATAGCATGCCTCCTCACGTAAGCGTGCGCATGTGTAGTAGCGGAAGTTACATTTTCGGTAGCTGTTAACATTCACAATCACCGTTACTGGTTAGCACTGGAGGTCACCAGTAGTGGTTAGCGTTCGCTGTTACCATTAGAGGTTAGCATTCGCTGTTACCATTAGCGGTTAGCATTTTTGCATTCCCTGTTACCATTAGCGGTTAGCAGACATAACCCACTGTATGGGATTCTGAGAGGAGCCCACCTTGTACTGCAGCCGGTGTCGGCGGCCCTTCAGGTGCATGTCCTTGGCATTGGGATCATTGAAGCTGCACTCACACAGTTTGCAGTGGAAGCGGATCACCTTGCCATCCTCATTGCGGACCTGGAGGGGGGTGGGCACGGACAAATAACCATATTAATGTTGCACTCAAAGCGCAGCTCATCAATCAGAAACACCTTCGCTAATGGGGACCAGCAGCGAACCCGTAAGCGGGTAAATCGACGAGAGCAGTAAAATAGCACCCCCTACCTCCTCCACGTAGTCATGCCCCACAGGCTGCACGTCCCCTGGAGCCCCAGCCCCATCCACCTCCTCGTCCTCGCTTGGTGGGTCAGGCCGGGCTGTTACTGTGGTCTTGGTCTCCGGTCCCTTGGCCACTGGTGCAGCAGGGGCGGGCTCATTAGCTTGGGCGAATCACACAAGCATTTCAGACATTATTGGCACCTTCGTTAACCAATCACCTGTCTGGCTGCTTTAATTAGCCAAATGTGTTAATTAAAACAATTAGCTCAGAAATGCACCTCATTCTGGACCATAAAGGCCACCCTTTCCTAGGGATGTCTAATCCGTCCCCACATCACACACGGGACCTGTCGCCATGACAACGGGGGGCAAGGTGCGTGGACTCACAGACGAACGTTATTTTGGGAGCAGCAGGCTTCCTGGTGGTGGGCAGGGTCCTACTGGAGTTCACCGACGTGGCTTTAGGGGGCGGAGCTATCGTCGCTGCAGACGACGCCGAGGAGGCGGGAGTGACTGTGAGGGCCGTAGGTTTACCCGACGTTGTCGTGGTTACAGTCGGGGTAGAGTTCACAAGTACAGGCTCTGTCGACGGAATGGGTTTCCCAAGCTTGTTGTAGAGCTTGACCACCTGCAGGAGATAGAGGCGTGAGCTCACTACTCTCATCCTGACGTTCTGTACCATGTCACATGGCACAAGCAGGAGGAGCCCCAGAAGGAAGACTCCGCTTGAGTGGAGCTTGGTGGGAGTGGCCTAGTGAGGTGTGGCTACAGCCAACGGGGGGGATGCTAAATGGAGAAGAGGGTGGGGTAGAGGCAGGACCTTCTGATGTTTGGCTCCTCGAATGTGGGCAGCGTAGGCATCGGCTCCGGTGCAGGAGATGTCACAGAGCTCGCAGAGCAGCTGGGTCTGCACGCCGCGGGGGCCGCCGCCTGGCTGACCCCCCCGCTGGGCCGACTCCTTCTTCTTGTGCTTCTGGCCCTCTAGATGCTCCCGGTACGTCTGCAACAGGAAACAGCAGTCAGGACGGGGGCCACAAACACAGGTAGCCACTGGGCTGGGGGCTACAGGTACAGACAGCCGCTGAGCCGAGGGCCACTGGCACAGACAGCTGCCGGACTGGGCCGGGGCCCACAGGCACAGACAGTCACCAAGCCGGGGGCCACAGGCACAGACAGCCGCCACGCCGGGGGCCACAGGCACAGACTGCCGCCACGCTGGGGGCCACAGGCACAGACAGCAGAGGCAGGGGCGACAGGCACAGACAGCCATCAAGGCGGGGGCCACAGGCACAGACAGCCACCACACCGGGGGCCACAGGCACAGACAGCCGCCACGCCGGGGGCCACAGGCACAGACAGCAACCACACCGGGGGCCACAGGCACAGACAGCCGCCACGCCGGGGGCCACAGGCACAGACAGCCGAGGCGGGGACCACAGGCACAGACAGCCGCCACGCCGGGGGCCACAGGCACAGACAGCCAAGGTGGGGGCCACAGGCACAGTCAGCCGCCAAGGCGGGGGCCACAGGCTCAGACAGGCACTGACCTGGGGCCCCGCACAGCTGATCTTGCAGATCTCGCAGTAGTGCAGCTGCGGCTGCTTGGGGGGGCCCTTGGGCCGGGCCGGCTTGTTCTGGTGGAAGGTCGGCTTCTTGTAGCCGCCAGTGGCGTTGCTGGTGGACGCGGGGGTTGTCGCCATGGCGCTGGCCGTGCCGCTCCAGGACGAGCCGCTCAGCAGCTTGGGGGCCGGGGGCTGCTGCTGATGCTGGGGCTGGGGGGGCGGCTGCGGCTGGGGGGGCGGCTGCGGCGGCTGCGGCTGCGGCTGCGGCTGCTGGGAGGCCTGGAAGTAGGACGGGCTGGCCGCGTAGCAGCTGGGGTCGTAGCTGGAGTAGCTGACGGCTGCAGGAGAGAACACAGCTCCGGGTCACTGGCTCCGCCCCCCACCCCCCTCGCAGCGAATGGCGTCTTTCGCACGCAGCCAGGCTGACCCGAGTAGGCTGGCGCCGCGCTGGAGCTGTAGGACGGGCTGGGTGCGTAGGAGCAGACGGAGCCGCTGGAAGCGGGGTAGACGCCGTAGCTGACGGCCACGGAGCTGGCGGGGGCCAGCGGCTTCAGAGCCGTCACCTGCCGCTGGGGCGCCGGCTGGCTGTACGCGCTCTTGGCCACTGGGGGCAGAGACAGCCAATCAGGGCCAAGCGTGCAGAGGGACACGCCCACTAAGAGTGCGGAGGTGTGGATCACCTGTCTGGTAGTAGGTGTCGGCGACAGTGCGCTGCACGGGCGCTGGGCCGGCGCTCGCCTGGTAGTACTGCTTACTCTCATAGGCCCCCGCTGACGCCGCCCGCCCATAGCTGTAGCTGTCCTGGGGTTTGACACGTTACTCAGCGTTACTCAAGAGTTACTCAGAGCGTTACGCAGAGATACTCAGCGTTACTCAATTACTAAGAGATACTCAGCGTTACTAAATGTGACTCAGTGTTACTGAGTGTTACTCAACATTATTCAGTGTTTTCTCAGCAGTACTCAGCATTACTGAGCGGTACTCATCGTTACCCAGCGTTATTCTATATCAGTCCATTTAGTAAAGCTGACAAAGAAACAGGACTGCAAATGGGTACCTGTTAAGGGTGGGGGGAGTATGAATAAGAATTATAAGATCAAATTAAAATAAACTGAAAGCACATAAACTAAAATCCCAATTTACTGACTTCTGAGAGATTTTCTTATTACTAGTGTCATGCCACCACCTTGTGTTCAGTAGAGCTCCTTAATCACTCTGCCACCTGCTGGCGGCTGCACTTTATACCTGGTATGTCTGTGGCGCCGTGGTGGGCTGGGAAGCGGACTCCGGCTGCCGGGCCCCATAGCCGTAGTCGGGGGCGGGGTGAATCTGGTATCCTGGATACGCGGCCGAGCCGATGGGCCGCCCGGTCTGGACCGCGGCCGGGGCGTAAGAGGCGGTGACGGCGTGGGCCACGCTGGGGGGGGCGGCCTGGATGGCGTAGCTGCCCGTCGTGGGGTGGGAGTAGGCGGTGGGAGGCTGGGCACTGCAGCAGAAGGGACAGGAAGGGGGCAACGTCGCCCGACGGCGTTTCTGCAAGTGATTTCAACACCAAACACCGAAGAGAGCAAGACGCTGGGTTCTAACGGTCTGCACACCGAGCTGGAGCTGAACCGCTGCCCACACTGCTGGTCAGGGTGGGAAGGGAATGAGCGGGCAGCAGTGACAGGGCGGGCCGAGAATGAGCGGGCAGCAGTGACAGGGCGGGCCGGGAATGAGCGGGCAGCAGTGACAGGGCGGGCCGGGAATGAGAGGGCAGCAGTCACGGGGCGGGCCGGGAATGAGAGGGCAGCAGTGACGGGGCGGGCCGGGAATGAGCGGGCAGCAGTGACGGGGCGGGCCGGGAATGAGCGGGCAGCAGTGACAGGGCGGGCCGGGAATGAGCGGGCAGCAGTGACAGGGTGAGGAGGGGACAGCCGGAATCCCCGAGTCACCCCCAAGCCGAGTCACCCGAAGTCACTCCCGAGTCTCCCCCAAGTCACCCCTAAGTAATTTTTATTAGGGGCTTTGGGTCATCGCATGCAGCACTTAATTAACCACGACTGCATGTGAGGGGCAGTCAGGGAAGGGGGGGGGTTATAAATGGAGAGTGGGGGGCACTTACGGTGGGGCCTGAGCACCCTGCCAGCCTCCCCCCCCCCCCCCGACTCTCTTTATTTTGGCACATCACCTGTGCGGATGAAGCGCTTTCCTCACACTGTTAAGTAAACAGGGAGCCTTCCATAGGCTGTAAATCTCCGGAATTCCTGGGATAGACACACTGATGCTAAATTTAGCCATGCCAGCCCTGCATGTGTCTGTGTCTAAAGGGTCCGGAAGTGCGCCCTTCCGTCCCGGCCCTGGCGGGTGTCCCCTGGAGGGGGGTACTAAAGGCTGTCACATGACTCCCCTCTTTCCAGGTCCCTCTGAAGTCTGTGTGTGACACCTGTAGCCTCTGCCAGTCTGTATAACATCACCGGGAACACAGACAAATCAGAGTCTGTTTTTATTGGTCTACAGTGTTTTTTCCTCTTTGAAATGCGATTTTGATGTTTTTATTTGAATGTATTCCTGTCTTTGTAAAGCACTTTGAATTGCCTCGTGTCTGAATTGTGCTATGTAAATAAACTTGCCTTGCAGTGACAGGAAAGGAAGGGGACCTTAGTCAACACGCTCCCTACTGGTTCAATATAAGAACAACACCCCTCTTTGGCAGAAGCAGGCTGAAACTTGCCCACGGGTTACATGGTACCTAAACAGAGCATGCATGTGAATAAGGCTCATCCCGGTCAGTGCACAGCCCAGGCACGGCGCTGTCTGTAAAGAGCTGGAAGTAAATAAAGTTTGCGGGTGACACAGCGAGTCACATCCACTGGGGGATAGGGGGGGGGGGACCCTGACACCGCCATCTTGCCGATCGCTCCACCGGGGAAGGGCGCCTATTCCACGGCCGCTCCGCTGCTCGACAGGAAAAGTTTCAGCATTAAAACGGGCGGGCGACCCCTCCCACCCGAGAACGCCGCATTGGCGGGGGGGACGCCGCCGGCTGCTGATGTGCAGAACCCGCAAGCGCACCTGCCTTCGGCGTTAGCGGACAGTGCGCCAAACGAACCGGAGGAGCGGGACGCCGGGCGGCAGAGGAGACCGCGCACGGGGTTAAAGCCGGCGGACCGGACTCGGGGTGCCGGCTGCCCCGTCAGACGGCTCTGCGCCCCTCCGCTCGGGCTCGCTGGGCTGGTGCCGGATCGCGGCGGGCACATGCATGCATGCACGCTGCTCTGCCAGCGGCCCCGGGCTATGCACACAGCGCTGACATTCCCATCATAATAGTTATTATTATTGATAAGCGTTCCCCGGAATGGCCTCTACGCGCAGCCCACCCTGCGCCCCACGGCCGCCCCGAGCCCGGCGCCATAGGCGCGATCGGACTGCGCCCCCAGCGGTGCTGTGCGGGCCGGGGCCGTGCGTGCCCCGGGCAGGCTGCGGGGCCGAGCGCCGGCGGCGCCCTTTACCTGTACTGCGGACCGGCGCCATGCGCGAACCCGTAGTAGTTGCTCGCCGCCATCTTGACGTCTGCTGGGCGAGCGCGAGCGGGGAGGGGGGGCGGCGGCGGCGGACGCGTGCCCACGTGACCCGGCGTCGCCGGCTCGCGCGCCGCCACTTCGCACGCGCCCCCTAATCCGGCTTCGGTGCCAGCGATCAAGACAAACAACAACGTTAAAAGTAAAATAGAGATACATTAAAAAAAGGTACAAATAAGAAATAAGCATGTAGACATATAAGTAAGGGGGAGCAAAACCGTTACAAATTAAGTTTATAGGTTATGGGCCCAAGCTCCAGCGTGCTCCTCAGGGGTCTAAAAAGGAACTTAAAAGCTTAATCAGTTAATCTCACAGCTGCTTGAAACACCGTATTGTTTCACATTTACTTATATGTCTAAATAGCACACTTTCACCGTGCCCTCCTCGGGTATTCCCGACACCGCAAAGCCCCCCGCTGACGGACAGCTATAGGAGCTGAGTGACAGAGAAGTAACCTCATGGGAGAAAGTCCCCCTCCAGCTGCCTTCCAGTCCGAGGCGCCTGCTGGGGTACCCCGGGGCCATGTGGAGGCATCACACCTTCCTACGTCATTTCTTCCATAAATAACGGTGGGTTCGGGCAACAGGAGACGCGCGGATTAAATCGGGACTATTGCCCTATTGTGGGGCCACCCTGGAAGTGGGGGAGAAGGGCCGCTCCCGGAGGGCAGGGGGCCGGATTCTGCTGCCCTACATGTGCGCTTCTTCGATACCCCGAACCGGCTAAGGGAGTGCCGGCATGACGTCACCAGAGAGAGGGCGACG
>JAODKM010000042.1:14198611-14210798 GCA_026780845.1 Petrocephalus sullivani
CGGGAGGGGCTGGGATGCTGTTGCCAGGGAACAGAGGCGACCGAGAAACGCGTGTATGTAGGAGAACAGCACATGCGCAGGAGTCTCTGCGCAAAATAACGGGTCGATCGGAGCGCTTGGGCTGGACGCAATGCCGCCTCCCCCTTTAAGGGGAGAAGGGTATGATCTACACCCACGCCTCGGATAAAAACAAAAGGAAAAGCCGCGAGGTTTAAGCTGGCCTCCCTGGGCTGGTGTTTCTGAAGGCTGTCGTGGATGGACCGGGAGGCGGCAGCGGACGCGGGATCTGCGCGCACCGCAGACGGAGAAGCGCTGTCCTGATGTGCAATGGAGACCTGGTCCCGATGCAGCACTGACATGGGGGTCTGACAGGCAGCAGCGGGACGCGGCATCATCCACATCGGTGGGGAGGTGGGGTGTCTTTGTTTACCTGCCAGCCCCTGGATACACCTGCCCTGGATTGGGCCACGCGAGACATGAATCTTTTGTCCCACGCACAGTGAAGAGCGCCGAGCCGGCAGGAGAGGTGCGACCAGGGGAGGACACAGCGGTCCGCGGGTGAGTGCCATGCCCCCTTTTAGGGAACAGCATCCCTGCAATCTGCACATCGTCCCCGGGCGCCGAAGAAGTGACACAGTTACTGCGCCTCCTACAGATTAGGTAACGTGTCCGATCCCGTTAGGCGCCTCCGCCCAGGGATTAGAGACGGAAAGCCTGACGGCTGCCATCTGACGGGGTGAGAATGGGTGTCCCACTGGGGAGGGGCTGTACTTCGTTCCGTGAAGTCAGCGGAATGGGGAGAATGGTCGTATCCGCGATGCCGTGATTCGTGTTTAAAAGTAGAGCCGTGGCATAGATGCACCTGAAAATACACAATTAGGTGATTGTGAGAGGAGGCGGTGCGTGTGATTCTGGCATGACACGGATGCAGCGGGCAGGGGCTGCCAGCTCCCACACCCGGCTCTGGCGCTCGCACTGTGCGTTTAGTCACATTGACGAAGACCAGAAAAAGGACACCTCTTCCGATAGGCATTCCTGCGCATATAACGCGCCGTCTCGCCTGATAATTAACTCATGGCCTCTCGAATTAGACTGGGAGGTTTTGCAGAAAATTCCCACATGCTGATTGGCTGGTGACGGATGTCGCCCCCTCGCCACATCTGACCTGAATTCACAAACTCCTTTTAAAATTGTCCTTGCTTGAACATCTTGGGGGACACCAGGGGGCGTGACAGCTAAGGATGTGCTGGAACACTATTCTGTTGAACCTCTGAGGAAAACTTTCTTGTACTTTAGAGCATGAGTCCCCAAACTTTTCAGTCTAAGGCCCCCAAAATAACAATGCGAGTGCAAGGGGGGGGGGGGTGGGGTGGTTCTTGTAAGATAGATTTCATTGACCAACAGGGGTCCCCCCCTGTAGATTTCACTGACCAATAGGGGCCCCCCTTGGTGGTTTTCACTGACCAATAGGGCCCCCCCTTGGTAAATTTTACTGAGCAATAGGGGTACCCTGGAAAGATTTCACTGATTGCTTTTAAATGTTTAGTGACATACTCTACAGATGGTCTCCTGACCCCTCCGCCAGTAGCCTTGTGTGGTGCTGACCCTATACCATGTGGACAGAGTGAATAGGAAGCATCTTGGCTGCATAGGTCACTCTTGCTGTGAAGTAATCGGGCGTTTGCATAAAGATGCCATTCTCCTTTCAGAGGGGGCATTTGTTTGCGTGTCTTGCGCTGGTTCCCACCCTCTCCCCCCGGGGTGGGGAGGGCACCGTGAAGCTTACACATGGAAAACATGGAAGTGAAGGACGAATGGCAGGACGAGGACTTCCCCAGGTACGTCCGTGAGCAGCGTGCAGTAAGGAGTGTGCACCTCTGGGGGCTGCGATGGGGCATTCGTGCATCCATGGTGGGCAGTCTTACCACCAGCGTGTTAGTACCATGTTGGTGTGGCTGTGCTGTGTCTGTGTGGCTGTGTTTCCACTTTGTCAGTGTATTTTTGTTTGTTTTTGGAGCCATTAAGCTTGCTTTGTTTCCCCCCTGGGCCTCTTCCCACAATGCACTGCAGGCCATGAAAGGTCATTAAAAGCAGGGCAGACAGTGAAAGGACAAGAGCACAAGACTGATTTTTTCCAATGTTCAGTACCTGACAAAAAAAAAGGGATAAATAGATGAGGGCTTTTAATCCATCAGTGAGGAAAGGAAGCAGACGCTGCGCTCAAGTGGAAACGACCCATTCCACAACTCAGCTTCTCGTATGGCACTGAAGCAGTCATGTGACCCATTCCACAACTCAGCTTCTCTTATGGTACTGAAGCAGTCATGTGACCCATTCCACAACTCAGCTTCTCTTATGGCACTGAAGCAGTCATGTGACCCATTCCACAACTCAGCTTCTCTTATGGCACTGAAGCAGTCATGTGACCCACTGCAGAACACTGAATCATTAGAGGTAGAGACAGAGTTTACACAGAAGCAAGGCACCCCTTATGCATTCACGCCGGCTCATCTGGTCACATTAATGGACTCTGTAACGTTCTATAGTCTATTCCAGGGCTGGCCAACCCTATGTTGAAGCTAAGCTGACTCTAATACTGAGATGCTTCAGAAGGGCCCGATTATCAGTATCAGGTGTGTTAAATTAGGGCTGCACCTAAGCTCTGCAGGGTTGTGGCTCTCCAGGAGCAGGGTTGGCCAGCCCTGGTCTATTCCAAGTTTGGGTGGTGAAACTGATCCAGGGCCAATTTCTGAGTGCTGAGCACAGTATCTTATTGTTCTGTCCTGCAGGCCTCTTCCGGAAGATGGTGAGGACGGCTCCTATGGGCTCTCTGAGCAGAGAACGTGTGAGTAGAGCCACGCCTCACTCTGGGCCAATAGGAGTCCATCCTTAATGTGATGTTAGTTCTTGTGTGGCTCATTGTGCACAGCAGCAGGGATCTGGCTAAGTGTCACCATTTCAGGTCTCCAAATGTGATTGGTTTTTCCTCTTAGCTCCGCCTGCTTTCCTGAACGTGGGCAGGGATGCTGGGGCAGCAGCCAATCGGAAACGCCGCACGTTGGCAGCCCCCGAAATGAGCCTGTCGCTAGATCGAGGCGAGGGCTCACCACCGTCTGATGACTTCCTGGGCACACCCGATGACCTTGACATCAATGTGGATGACATTGAGACTCCAGATGAGTCAGACTCCCTCGAGTTCGTCACCAGCGGCAACGAGCTAGAGTGGGAAGGTTAGAGGTCGTTTATGGGTTTGGAGGGGGGGGGGGGGGGGCTAAAAATTTTCACTAAGTGTTCCGGTCAGGAAATCAGGTTCCTTTATAAGGAGTTGATGTCACTTGTTCTAGATGACACCCCAGTGGCCAGTGCAAAGGCGACACCCTGTGAGGGGGCGGGGCCAAGCGGTGAGGGCGGGGCTGATGGCCGGCTGTGGCGGACGGTGATCATTGGAGAACAGGAGCACCGAATCGACATGCAGGTCATCCGGCCGTACCTGCGCGTGGTGACGCACGGTGGTGAGTGCGCCGGCCCTCGTCTCACTGGCCCCGCCTCCTGACTCCGCACCCCCTCACGTGGAGCTGCTCCTACTCGCAGGTTACTACGGCGAGGGCCTGAACGCTATCATCGTGTTCGCAGCCTGCTACCTGCCAGACAGCAGCTGCCCGAACTACCAGTACATCATGGAAAACCTCTTCCTGTGAGTGGCCGGCAGGTCCACGGCTAAAGGTGCGAGATCTAAAGCAGCACAAAGGCTGAATACTGAATGCTGCACTCACCTATTCCCCCCCCCCCCCACCAGATATGTGGTAAGCAGCCTGGAGTTGCTGGTGGCTGAGGATTACTTGATTATCTACCTGAGTGGAGCCACGCCCAGAAGGAAAATGCCAGGCATTGGTTGGCTGAAGAAGTGCTACCAAATGATTGACAGGAGGTATGAGCCTATGGCTGCTTGTTTGTACTGGGGTGGCCTTTCATCCATTCATTTTTGTTTTGTTATTTTTGAGCAGGCTGAGGAAGAATCTGAAATCTTTGGTAATTGCCCACCCTTCGTGGTTCATTCGCACCGTGCTGGCCATCTCCAGGCCATTCATTAGGTGAGGACGGCATGCCATCTTCACAGATGTGTATTTATAGACATGCTCTCTGATTAGGAACTATATATAGAAAGTTAATTTCAAGGGTCCAGAATGTAAAATAAGCCTTGATGTAAGATAGGGGGAGGAAATATGAGTGTGCATGGCCACTTGACGCCATTTGTGTTTTTAACAGTGTGAAATTCATGGAGAAAATCCGTTACGTGAACAGTTTGGAGGAGCTGGCCCAGATCGTACCAATGGAACACGTGCACATCCCGGAGTGCGTGGTGCAGTAAGTGTACATAGCCACCAGATGCCGCTATGGGGGCACAAATCAAGGACGTTGACGAAACTACGTTTTCCTTTAGAGGAAATAAATATTACATAAGCAAAACTTACTGTACTTTAAGAAGAAAAGTGGACTCTGGATCCATAGAATTGAATATAACTGGAAGTATTTTTACAATATCCACAGTAGATTTTGAAGGTGATGTTGGTCAGATGCCACATTCTCACTGCTGATTACACATTCTGCCCTAGGTTCGAGGAGGAGAGGCTTAAAGCACAAATGGAAAGGTGAGGTGCCCCCCACAGTCATTAACAGTTGAGGGTACTGTGTTTGTAAAAATCTCACAAAGTCATTTTTCTTGCTTCCAGGATGGAGCAGGATCAGGTGCAGGTGCAGGAGCCGGTGCAGGAGCCGGGTGGAGCGGGCCAGCCCCTGCCGGGCCCCTCCGAGCGGCCGGACAGGTAACCGCAGGGCGTCGCATCGCCTGTGGGGACTCTGTCCCCATTCTGCACAGCTGTCAGATAAAGCTGCTCGATTCGCATCAGACAATCTCAGAGCATGACTGATAAAATGTGACGTGTTTTCAGGCCTGTGCCGATAGCCGAGGAGCCGGGCCAGTGAGGCTGAGCACTAGGTAAGAGCTCTGTCAGCTGATTGGACAGTGGATCTAACTATCTAACTGGACACAGCTGATTGGCTGCCGATACTCAAAAAACTTTCAAAAAAGTCTTTTATTATTGCTATTTTTCTTGTTTATATGATTTATTTATTGCAGGGTGAAGCCTGGGTACAGGAAGAGGCCCTGCGAAGGAAAAATCAATTGTGCTTGAAAAACTTGGTTGACGGTCTAAGACTTCATCAGTCATTCTGGGTCTGGTTTTGAGATATTCCTACAGCCTGGAGCCCCCCCATCCCCGTTCCCCCCCAACACCCAAGGAGCACTCCGACAGAACCTCAGTGATGCTTCCGGACAAATGACCTGAGAGAGCAAAGCGTTGCTGGGTGTTTTTTTTTTTTAAAGTCACCTTTTTTGTAGAATTCTGTCTTCCAGCCACGTAGACTGCCGTTCTTCAGCTTAACCTCACACACGTTTGTGGTGGGTTCTTAGTCTTCTCCATAGTAGTAGTAAGCAATAGTGATAACTGACATTTTTAAGGCTTTGTAACGACAAGCTTCCAATGGAGTCTGCAGCCCTTCGCGGCTCAGATGAGCCCGGTGCTGTAGGGTACCGCAACACATAGCCACAGACGGGAGCGCCGTGCCATCGCCGGGGTCATGTGGTTTCAACTAGCCGTAAAAGTCTCATGCTGTAGGTCAAGGTAACTGATAGATCAGGACATATGGCTCCGTCGTCCTTCTAAAATGGTGTGAGGTCAGCAAACATCGCAATGGGGTGTTCCTTACTACCAGGACTTCCAAAAACAAATAAAAGGAATGTTTGTATATTTGGTAATATAGAATGAATGTGTTCATACGTGGTTTTTTCAAGTATTCGTATTTCTGTGTGTGACTCCAGTGTTGATGTATACTGCAATATCGACATTGCTGCTTATTAACCTTTTGTAAATAATGGTTGGCTAGATGATATTTCTCAACTAAATCTTTTTTAACCATGTTAAATGAATGCCTCCTACAGTAGCGGGTGTTTCTATTTGTGCGTCGTGCTCTTCTGTGGGAATAAACTTGAGGACACCTCCCACGGTGCTCAGTATCTCTGTGAATCACAGTATCTGTGTGAATGCATTTCCCTGAGGCCCATGACTCAGTTTTCAGTTCAGTCCTGACACTGTTAACTAAATTTTTCTTGCACAAATGAGTGCATCACAATGGAGCTGGCCGCCGGACATGCAGATCCGTAGAGTTTGGTAACCGAGACGCCGTCTTTCTCATCAGGCTCCATCTGTTTATTGGCCAGACGCTTATAAATCACCTTTAGACTGGGTACGTTATGCACTGCGGTCTTTACTGGAGCATAACAGCACAAAATGGACAATCCATTGACTGCGAGGTGGGAAATCCCTGCCCACTGTGAATTTAATGTGTTGGTGATGTTCCCCACTGCAAAATGAAAGTGATGACCTTGTTTCCTCAAGCTAACTGCAACACATTTGCATTTATTTATTTAGCAGACTTAGAAGTGGGGCAGAGATACGTCGCAAGCACAGCTGTCAAGGAGTCAGCTTAGGTACAAGTCCTGCGAGGAATACAGACACGTATGACATCTGCCTATCATGTAAAAAAAAGAGTATTTAGACAGACAGTATGCAGTGCCCCCCAGGCAATTTGAGAACCGCGTCTGGACCACAGGCACTGCGGACATTGGTGGGCTGTGAGTAATCCTTACACCGAGTCTGTGTGGGGACGCTGTCTTGTACTGTGGTAAACATCCACTGTCCTTCACAAGTGTCCCATGCCATCCCACCCTGTGACCTAGCTGAGCTCCTGCTCTGGTGTTACACAGACATTCAGGAAAACGAGCGGAAGATTCGTATTGTGTCAGCGCTTACGGCTTTGTGCTGCCACCATGTGGACAAATGCTGATATTACCCGGATTCGTTTAATAGACGCGTGTGCAGGGGCATCGAAGGGGCATGGATACCCTGACAGATTCGGTGGGGTGGGGGCGGCACTTGACAGGGGCAATGTGAAATTGAGCGGGGGGGAGGTGACATTTTGTCAGGGGGCCTGTAATTTCTAGGTACGCCAGGAAAACATATTAGGAGCATAGGCAGAACTTCGTAAATAAACCAAGTGAATCCTGTCGCATCGTAAAAGGAGAGCATGGGGATGGGCATTGATCGCTGTTATAATGCACCATTGCTGCCAATTTCCAAAACGTAAATTTGGGTTACAATACAGTGAATCTTCGCGTAGAACGCATGATGTCGACTGTAAATTAAACCTGCCTAATGTCCCTATGTATTGCCCACTTACATTAGAAACGTCCTATATAACCCATTTACATAGACCTATATAAATTCCTATATAAAAGAACTTTATGAAACGGGATTGAGGTAAATATTGGTTAAGTGGGACAAAAGGTAAACTGAGACATGTATATGTCTTATACGCCATATCTTTACCACTCTGTGGTCTGTATAGCCCAGTTCTTGAGCTTTCAATAATACTTTTATGTTTTAATATTTATAATTAGGATCATATTTTAAACTAAATATGAGAAAGTAAATGTGTCCTAGTTTACCAATATCCATCCTCTGTGTATTTAAACCTAATACTTTAAATCTAAATTAAATTGCAAAATATATGAAAGTACTACGAAATACGCAGAGAGGAATTTGTTGACACTTCCAGCGTCACGCATCAGGCAAACGCGAGCAGGTCAATGGGCGTAATCGGGGCGGCAGCGCCGACGGGGTTAAGCCGGCCGAGCCCCCCGCAGAAGCCCCCTTGTGAGCCTGCGTGGGCAAACAGCTTGTGATAAAAGTGGCCGACATGGGCGCCCCGTACTGCGGACTGGGGACATGTTACGTGCTTGCAGGAGCAGCTCCGCACTTTCCATCCCCTCGCAACGGCGCCGTGCAGAATAATCACCCATCTATTAATCGGCGATTTATTTATTACTCATTGTCTTGCGATGGCTCGTACTAAACTGCTGTTATACGTGGTGCAAAGTTTGGTTCACTTCATCGGCGCACAGCAGCAGCAGCCCCGCGGCCGTGCGGGACCATGGACGCAGCGGGTTCAGTGGCAGAGTAACGGGCAGGTGTACAGCCTGGTGAGCACCGGCTCCCAGTTCCACACGCCGGGACAGAGCCGGAGGGGGTCGCAGGTGTACCTGAGCGCCCTAAGGGAAGGTGCCGGCCGTCCTCCGCTCGGACAGCTTCAGGTGCGATCGGCCACCGCGGTCGGGACCAGAGCATTTCAATACGGCTCACCAGTGCGCAACCAGGGACGCGTAAATTCACCGGAGCCCGAGGGCACTGGAGGGGGCGCCGAGCGCGTTACTCCCCCCGGTGAACGCCTTTCTGGTGTCAGGTACCAGCAGCAAGTACCCGCTCGTCGATCTGGAGCTGCCGGTTACCCCGGCGCTCGGCGCTCTCCATCGGGCGCCCCTGGCACAGCCAACGCGGACTTCTCTGGGAGTGGAGTCCCGGGAGGACGGGCTAACGTCACCCTTCCCCAGGGCATCGCCGGATCTGCCAGCCAGGGAGAGGGGGACACGGCCACTCGGAGTCCCGCACAAAGCAGCGCAGAGGAGTCGGAGAACGAGGCGGCGCGGAGCACGGAGGTCATGACCAGCGACGACCCGCGGAATCCGTACAAGACCCATCGAAACACAGTTTTCTATAACGTGTACCCGTCTGGGGGCAGACCTGGGACCCGCAGACGGCGTCCCCAGAGCTCCGGCCACGGTACCAGGTATTTCCACCACGGTGAGGGGCGACGCGACGCTGAACCAGCTTCCCATTGCCGGCTGCGGCCATCTGGGCACCGGCGGCTCGCATGGTGACCCGTGGGCGCTCTCCATTGCAGGACTCCCGGACCTCGTCCCGGACCCTTACTACATACAGGCGTCCACCTACGTGCAGCGCATGCAGATGTACGCGCTGCGCTGCGCCGCCGAGGAGAACTGCCTGGCCAGGTAACGCAGAACCGCTGCTTCTGGGCGCCAGGCTCCCGTGCTAGCTGGGGAAGGGGTGCTTTATAAGTTACAGTAGTTTTTATACTGTACTGATCCTGTCTGATCGATGCTCTGAGGGATCGCCATGTCCTTCTTCTGAGTCTTTAATAAATGAAGCTGCATGTTGAGCGAATCAAACTGACGCCCTTCCGCCCAACAAGGTCGGCGTACAGACCGGGTGTGAGCGACATCAGCCAGCGGGTGCTGTTGCGCTTCCCCCAGAGGGTGAAAAACCAGGGTACGGCTGATTTCCTGCCCTTCAAGCCCAGGCACCAGTGGGAGTGGCACAGCTGTCACCAGTGAGTACGCAGCGGGCAGGGTGTCACCCCGCTGAAACGCTGCTCTCTCTTACACACCTCGGCCACGATTCCGCTGCACCTGGGTCACCTGACATCACTGGGGGGGTGCTGTAAGACACGCCCTCCATTTCCCTGCATTTCTTTGACCCCCCCACCCAGGCACTACCACAGCATGGATGCCTTTAGTGACTACGACTTGCTGGAGGTTTCCACGGGCCGTAAGGTGGCAGAGGGACACAAAGCTAGCTTCTGTCTGGAGGACACAGTCTGTGACCCCGGAATCCGACGCCGATATGCCTGCACAGCCCACACACAGGTAGGGAGACCAGAACAGCTACACCCACCCCTCACACACAGGTAGGGAGACCAGAACAGCTACACCCACCCCTCACACACAGGTATGGGAGACCAGAACAGCTACACCCACCCCTCACTCACAGGTAGGGAGACCAGAACAGCTACATCCACCCCTCACTCACAGGTAGGGAGACCAGAACAGCTACACCCACCCCTCACACACAGGTATGGGGACCAGAACAGCTACACCCACCCCTCACACACAGGTATGGGGACCAGAACAGCTACATCCACCCCTCACTCACAGGTATGGGGACCAGAACAGCTACATCCACCCCTCACTCACAGGTAGGGAGACCAGAACAGCTACATCCACCCCTCACTCACAGGTCAGCTAATTTAATTAACATTTAATTGAGATTAATGAGAGTTGCTGTTCATTGCCCCTCATAAATATGATACCTGGATAAAAGAGGAGACGGGTGTTCATTCTGATGTAGTTGAGCTTTGCCAGCCTGCATCTTTATTGGCACAGGGACTGAGCCCCGGTTGCTATGATACCTACAACGCCAACATCGACTGCCAGTGGATAGACATCACCGACGTCCCCCCCGGGAGTTACGTCCTGAAGGTAACCCAGCGGTGCATCCTGCAGGGCAGAGAGAGGAGTTTCACTCTTAGTTTGCCCCCTCCACTCGCCCTGCCCACTAGTGACCTGCTGGCCATCTCCTGCTAGGTAACCGTCAATCCCACATTTCAAGTCCAGGAGTCAGATTTCTCCAACAACGTGGTGAGGTGTGACATCACCTACACGGGATCCTATGTCCAGACCCGCAACTGCAGAATAACAGGGTAAGAAGCATTCTGGGGAGCGGGGGACCATTCAGTATTTACCAGCTCCTCCTCTGTAATCTTTCTTATTTTCCAACAGGAGTTAAAAAGGACTGTTATGATTTCTAATCACATTTTCACAAGGATGGGGATAAAGAGAAAATGGCTGAACGAAGGTCCTCATGGACAGATACAGCAGTTTTTTAATTTTATACCTTAGTACTGTAGAAGAGACCTTTGCAGTGTGCTGAGAGCCCAGTGTGAGGCTTGTCGGCTCCTTTGAGGACTGGGACGGCTGGGTCACAGTCGGCGATGGGGTCTCACATTAAGAACACAGACAAAGAACAACAAAGCTGTTAGCTGTCTATGTTTATAATTATATAGATTATTTATTGTCTTTTCTGTACATGGCATTTTTGGACCTGAAATTATGTAGATTACACATAGTGTTTTTAAATCCCTATGAATAAACCACTCTTGATGGTGTGACATTACAGTGAAGCATTCCTGTGTCTTTTTGATCTGCCTGCTCTGTATGCATGACCGTTTGTCCTTGTTTATGGATTATTACACCCTGCCCTGAAGTCAGACTGCCATACGGACCCCTTCCCTGGTGTCATGTGGCATTTACCTGGTCTCTCTTTTATGTTGCCTTTTATTTCTGTATGTAAACATTATAAACAATGGGGAATGTGCAAATCTTAATTTTTCTCTCATATTTCATATAAAAGTGAAGTTGTGCCCTGTGTTACCTGTCTTTTTATAAACCTCCCTCCCCCCCAATCTGATCATAGCTGGTAGAATGAGAAGAGATCTTACTGAGACAGGGATGCTGGTATGATGGGGGACTGACTTCACCCAGAGTCGCTTTTCGTCCGGTGTCACTCCAAAGATGATCTTACAAAACCAGGAAGCCTTTGGGAATGTGGTCCCATAGAAGCGGCCAAGCTGCTCCGGGCCTGTGGACAGACAGTGAGCTAAACTGACACTGTTAGCCAAGTATCAGGACCTGTTAACACACACCCAGCCTGAACATACATGGCCTGCTGCTCAGCCACCTCATTTGCTCAGTTCTTGTCTGGGTAGCCAAAAGAACCTGTCATAGATGCCCAAAGTAGCTGTTGGCCCAGCTGCTATTACAGCCTCCATTTTGGGCCTCCCACTCAGTGGCAGGGCCTAGGCAAATTTAGCCTTTGTCAAGTGTTATGTTCCATTCAACTTTAGCTTCCACTTAGCGTTAGCTTCCTCCCAGCCCTAGCTATTAACAAATGTTAGCTTCCACTTAGCGTTAGCTTCCTCCCAGCCCTAGCTATTAATGAATGTTAGCTTCCACTTAGCATTAGCTAAGTTAGGTCTTAGTTAGGTCACTGCTCTGCTGTTCCAAGAAAAAAAACAAGTTGCCTATCTTTTGTCAAGAGGGTAACCACTCAGTGTTAGGAACCAACTGATGTGAGCTTCCACCCAGAGTGTCCTCTTGCCTTCCACTTCCCCTCATTGTTAGTTGTACCGATGTGTCCTGCAATTCTGCAGCTTCAGCATATTAAGAAGTCTTGCCATGTTTGGCCAGGCCCCGTAAACCCCAGCACACACGAATGTGTACCTTCTCAGTCGCCCGTAAACACCAGTCGCTAACGCGGGGGGGGGGGGGGGGGGGGGGGGCCCCCCCCCTCTTTTCATACACGGTGTTTTTAACTACTTGTTTTTTGTTCTCTTTTATACCCCCCCCTTTTAAATCTAGGAAAAACAATAACTTTTT
>JAODKM010000042.1:14226280-14258770 GCA_026780845.1 Petrocephalus sullivani
TCTGACCATGTCCCTGACCTCCTGTCTGACCATTTGCCTGACAGTGTTTCTGACCATTTGTCTGACTGCCTGACTGTGTTTCTGACTGTGTATCTGACCATCTGTCTGACTGTGTTTCTGACCATTTGTCTGACTGTTTAACCATGTCTCTGATCGTTTGTCTGACTGACTGTCTGTGTCCTTGACCTCCTGTCTGACCGTGTCTCTGACCGTTTGTCTGACTGTCAGACTGTGTCTCTGACCATTTGTCTGATTGTCTGACCATGTCCCTGACCTCCTGTCTGACTGTTTGACCATGTCTTTGACCGTTTGTCTGACTGACTGTCTGACTGTATCCCTGACCGTCTGTCTGACCGT
Source organism: Petrocephalus sullivani (assembly GCA_026780845.1). Taxonomy (NCBI): domain Eukaryota; kingdom Metazoa; phylum Chordata; class Actinopteri; order Osteoglossiformes; family Mormyridae; genus Petrocephalus; species Petrocephalus sullivani. The sequence goes on from JAODKM010000042.1 coordinate 14,226,638, forward strand.
GCCCCTGACCATTTGTCTGACTGTCTGTCTGACCGTGTCCCTAGCCTCCTGTCTGACCATGTCCTTGACCACCTGTCTGATCATTTGTCTGATTGCCTGTCAGACTGTCTGACCGTGTCTCTGACCTCCTGTCTGACCGTGTTGACTGTCTGTCTTTATGACTGTCTGTCTGACCGTTTGTCTGACTGTCTGTCTTTATGACTGTCTGTCTGACCGTTTGTCTGACTGCCTGACAGTGTCTCTGACCATGTCTCTGACCTCCTGTCTGACCGTGCCGCTGACTGTTTGTCTGACTGTCAGACCATGTCCCTGACAGTCAGCCTGACTATTTGTATGACTGTATGATCGCCTCTCTGACTGTCTGGCTGTCTGTCTGACAGCCTGTCTGTCCGTGTCCCTGACGGTCTGCCTGACCATGTCCCTGACTGTTTGTATGACCTTCTGTCTGACCCCATGTCCCTGACCATGATTTCTCTCTTTCCTCTCCATCCAGCCTCTTGCTCGCTGGTCTCGCCTGCAGCCAAAAGATGTGACCAAGATGCCAGAGAGTGCCTGGAAGCTGACTTTCTACACACTGGCCTGGTCCTACAGCGCCTACCTGCTGTTCTTCGCTGGATACTCCTTCTTCCAGGACCCCGCGTCTGCTTTCCGTGGTACGAGAGCACCCCCCCTAAACATCACCCCTCCATATAGTGTGCCATTCAATGACAAAGTTCATGTCAAGCACCTAGATAAAAGTATTCCTGTTCTTGCGGGTGGAATATTATTGAGGTCCTTGTTGACTGTGCCTCCTGGTGGCTCGCTTGTTCTGACTAGGTTGGCATAGCGGCATGCCAGTCCCCCGCGACATTGCTGTGGCCTACCTGATCCAGGGCAGCTTCTATGGCCACTCGGTATACGCCACATTGTACATGGACGCCTGGAGGCGGGACTCCGTCGTCATGCTGGCCCATCACCTCATCACGCTGGCGCTCATCGCATTCTCCTATGCCTTCAGGTGGGGGCGCCCTCACCCTCCAAAACCCCAGGGGTTAGGCTTTAAAAAACGTATTGTGGTCGATGGCCAGAAAGTCTACCAATCCACAGAGGTGGATCGTGCAGGTCCAGAAAGTAAAAATCCACACCAAGATTTTGTTTCAACCAACCAGTTGAGTATAGTCACATTCATAGAGTACTTAGCCATTTTGTTGAAAGCTGCGGGCATCAGCAGCTCAGTCACAGTGCTTATGTTTACCACAAGTGGCACCGTAACCAAGGAGACACCCTCTGATTGGACCTGAGGCAGCCTGGACCTGTTTTGGCCTGATAACCTTTGGTGCCCCCTGCCCCTCAGGTATCACAATGTGGGCGTTCTGGTCCTCTTCCTCCACGACATCAGCGATGTGCAGCTGGAGCTCACCAAGCTCAATGTCTACTTCAAGAGCCGTGGTGGGGAGCGCCACCTCATCAACGAGGTCGTCTCCAACCTGGGCTGTGTCAGCTTCAGCTTCAGCTGGTGAGGCCCGGCATGTCTGGCACGGTTTGGCGCCCCCTGGTGTCCCTGGTGAGGCCCTAACCCTGACCCCCTGACACATTTCCCGATAGGTTCTGGTTTCGTCTCTACTGGTTCCCGCTCAAAGTGCTCTACGCCACCTGCATCACCAGTTTGGAAGCTGTCCCCAACATCCCCTTCTACTTCTTCTTCAACTTCCTCCTGTTCGTGCTGCTTCTGATGAACATCTACTGGTTCCTGGTGAGTAGGTCTACATTTCCATGGCTCAGGGGTGGATGATGAGTGTATGATGGGTTGATGATAAGTTGGTGATGGGTTGGTGATGGGTTGATGATGGGTTGGTGATGGATTGGTAATGGGTGTATGATGGGTTGATGATAGGTGGATGATGGGTTGGTGATGGGTTGCTGATGGATTGACGATGGGTGTATGATGGGTTGATGATCGGTTGATGATGAGTTGGTGATGGGTGGGTAAACCTTCTACCAGGGCACCTTGTGACTTAAAGATCAGACATCAGAATCCCTCACAGAAGCTCCTCTCCTGTGGTCCCCAGTGCCTGGTCTGTCTTATTTTGGGAAGCCCTGTAAGTCTCCCCCCAGTCCTCCTCTCACCCATCTGCCTCCCTTTGCAGTTCATCTTGCTGTTTGTGGCCAAGGTGCTCACAGGAAGGATGAAGGAACTCAACGATGTGAGGGAGTACGAGGAAGAGGACGAGCCCAGGAAGGTGCCATTTGTCAGCGAGCCAGACGCAAATGGGTGAGTGCTGCATTGTGGGAAATCACACAAGAAGGGCACAGTCCGACCCAAAACTTCAAGCTGTTTTCTTTGATGGCTGCTCTTACAGGTTGTTTGTTGACTTGTTTCCATGCCTGTTTTACAGGAAATATGTACAGAACGGTGCTGTGAAGGAAAAGAATCTCTGAGAGCATCACTATCGCCCCCCTGTTGCACTTAGCTGTAACTGCAAGATGGCAGCTTTGTGCAGATCTTTAGTAACTGGCATTATTAGGAGCTGGATTTGTGAGAAAAAAATGTTAGGCTATGAAACATTTGAGTAATCATTTTATTTAATTGTATTTACTAGCACTGTGAATGTGGTTTTATGTAAATTATGCCCATTGTGACTGATATGGGATCACAGTGACCATAGGTGGATAGTTTAGGTAAAAATCCAGACCAAGATTTTGTTTAAACCAACCAGTTGAATATAAGGAGTTACAGTCACAGAGTATTCAGCTGGTTGGCTAAAACAAAATCTTGGTCTGGATTTTTGCTTTCCCGACCTGAACTATCCACCTCTAGTGATTATTGGGGGAACGAGCGTAACTTGATCCTGAATCAGTCGTTAAGGGGAGTATTAAGGGCTGAATGGTATTTCAGGTTATGTGGTTATGTGGTCATAGAGCGATTCTGAGCCTTGGACTGACAGCCAGCACCAGTAAGACGACCATAATGTCCATCAGAGAGAAGCACAGACTGGCCGCACTGTCAGGGAAAACTGCCATGCCTCCACAGAGTTGCACCTTTCTGTTAAAGGTCACCATAAGGTCACGTACCATCCGCCACAGCATGAGAGGTCACTGGCACATGAACGTAACCTTGGAGTGAATCAAGTGACAGCAGTTTTGTCCATCAGAGAGACTCGCCTGCTGGCCCCGCCCTTTCCCAGGGCATGTTGTCGTTTGGCCGCATCTCTCACCAGAGACCCTCTGGCTGCTTCTCAAGTCCAAGAACGTAAAGGCCATATTTGTGGTCTTGGCAAGACCAGACCTACTAACTTGCCTTCCAAGAACGAACCGGGTGCACAATGGATTGGTCTCGTTTGGCGAAGATGCACTCGATGTATCCTTGCTATTTGGGGCAAGGCAAAAGCGACATCTGGGGATTTTTACCGTCTTCTGTTCTTAGTATTGGAACTGGTCTTGGGCAATGGATGATGACGTACAACGGGTTCACGAGAACACATATTGAGAAACACCATCTGCCTGGCGCTGTCTGGTTTGCTGGAGGGTGCACATAGACAGGAAATGATGTCACATCGACACACCTCATTGGACAAGACTGGATGCATGTCAGACTGTTGTAGTTTTGTAGTTTTTTGCATTTCATTTTAATTTGATTATCAAGTGTATAGGGATTTGCATGTCATTTAACAGGTTCATTAATGGGGAGCAGATGTTGGTAATAAGGACAGATCTGCGATTGTCTGAACACACTACTACGGTGACGATTCCAGCCCTTGCAGGCACAGCCACAGATTCTGCCTTTTATTGGAATATCCAGGTTGGCTTTGCTTGTTTTAATAGTATTACTGAGGATTCAGCAGAGTCAGGGATAACCATAAGTGCTTAGGTGAATTAATTTATAGTACAGAGGTTTTATAAATGTGTTTTACTGTTTTGGTTTTGTGCAGGAATCTTCTAACTCAGTTCCGTGACATATTGTAGGTGTGAAGAGTATATTTGTTTTTTCAGAACATCATCATTGTGAGGATCTCCAAATGTCCAACCAGTGGTACATTGGTTTGATGGGCAGGTCTGATGTGTGTCACGGTGAAATCAGTGTTAGAGGCGCAGAGGACTGGGTCACATGCTCAGCTTGCAGAATCTCATCAGTCTCGGATATCCCCTCCAGACCCGCTGGCCCAGCGCCGGGCATCATGTCCTCGTCGTGGTTGGTTTGCATTTCAGGCGTGTCCTCATGCGGTTTGATTTGGGTATGGCTCAGGTGTGAGGTGGACATCGACTTTCATTCTTCACTTTCATTGGTCTGGTTTCTGATCGGACATGGCTGTCACATGGCAGGTACTTTTCATGTGTGTAAGACCTGCAAACTCCTTGGCCCAGTTAGGCATGATTCCCAGCATCCTGCACATGTGAAGCTGTATTTGGGGCAGATCCATAAATGGTCATTGTACCGAGCTCAGAAACCCGACATTTCAGAGTCCTCTGTTGAAGGGTAAATTGTATTTTCTAACAGTGTTATGTTTCAGTATCAGGCTTGTGCCAAAACCTGTATTTCCCTATAATGCACTGGGAGGGTAGATTTGAATAGCATAGTAGGGTGTTTTCCTACCTGGAGCTGAACCATCTACCCTCTTTGTCTGGTGAAAATAACCAGCTACTAAAATACATTTTTGTAATAAAACGATTTTAACATGCACCAGGTGTATTGTGTAATTATCTCCATTGCATAGAAAAATGTAAGCCAATAACACACCATGATGACCAAAGACTCGTAGCCAAGCTTGTCAGGAATTCAGTACAATGTTAACATGCTCATAGCATTACCACAAATAACAGTCCCATAGTACGAGTGCCCATTTACTGCAGTCCCATTTTAAAGCTGAAGGGGGCAGAGATGCTACACAATTGCTCGAAATTCGACTTGGCATACAATTACGATAATGCTATAATGGTGTTATTGTAGATTTTATTAATTACCCATAGATGCTTGGTGGCTTATTCAGTTAAGATGACAATCATCGGAAGTAATCCCCATAACAGATGAGTGAGGATGGTCATAATAAGGCACAGTTCAGTGCATGCGACACTCTGTCATGGATATACAACCTCATGCATTTAGGTAAATGCCCATAATCTGACCAGTAAAGAGATAAAGAGATCCTAATGACAGCGGAGGGAGGGGGTTATACTTCTTAATGTCATTAAGATGTAGCCCTGGGGTCCGTCAAAATGCAGCCACGACTGCCTCCGGAACAGTCAGCGACTAGCCTGCCGTAACAGACCGGATGCACCGTTTCCCTGCCGACCTCCGACCTAGCCAGCAAGCACACCTTTGAAGTGACAGAAGTAAGTGGCCCAGGGATACTGAGCCCTGAGCTGCAGGTTTATAGGGACAGGTATTCAAGACCGGACAGGAGTCACATGCAGGAAATCTGGGTTGTGTGTCAGCCCGTGATTGGCTAATGGCGGTACAGCGGACATGTGTGGATGTTGATGGGCCTTAATGGGAGGGTGGGGACACAGAGAGCTGATGTCCCATTAAAGCCGAATTAATGTGTCTGGGAGGTCAGCATGACCCTCATCATATCCTGTCACATTTCAGCAGTGGGCCACCAGGGGGCACCATGTCGACACTTGCCGGAGGAGGAGGGGCATAGGGACCACGGTTACCGTGGACGCCACTTTGCGGCCTCTGCGTCTCAATGTTCCCGTCTTGTGTATCTATGGTAATCGCATTTCCTGACGCCAAGTACAAACCCCTCCGATCAAATGACAGCGCAAACGAGTTTACCGGCAACAGAATCCACGGGCTGACTTCCACCAGGACGGGACGTTACCGGTTCAGTGCGCCGACAGAGAGGCCCCCCCCCCAAGCCCGTCTCAGTGAGGACGGCTGTCGTCCCGGGAGCTCCGGCGTCTCTCTGCTGCACGTCTCCCGCCAGGCAGACGCATTAGGCTGATGCTGCGGTCTGGGGTGGCTGAGTGAGCGCATTAATGTCGGAGCTCATTTAGAAACCCGTTTGCCGAGACATTCTCCGAGCTGTTTCAGTATAGAGAAGCACAGGGCCGTGGCAGGAAGGGCTACCGAAACTCGAACGAAACAGGAAGATGCTGACTGACTGGCTTCAGGCAATCGGGCCTTGCACAGTCTCAGTCATACAGTCATGATAGCACAATCTCAGTCATATGGTTTTGTTCATACAAAAATAAGATCTTGATCTTACAGTCAGCCTCAGTCATAAAGTCATGATCGTACAGTCAGTCTCAGTCATACAGTCACAATCATACAATGTCAGTCATATGGTTTTCTTCATACAGTCTTGGTCATAAGATCTTGATCATACAGTCTCTATACAGTCATGATCATATAGTCTCAGTCATATGGTCTTGACAGTACAGTTTGAGTCATACAGCCATGATTGTACAGTCAGTCTCAGTCATACAGTCATGATCATACATACAGTCTTATGGTTTTGTTCATTTGTTCATAGTCTTGGTCATATGGTCTTGATCCTGCAGTTTCAGTCATGCGGTCTTGATCATACAGTCTCAGTCATGCGGTCTTGACTGTACAGTTTCAGTCATACGATCTTGACTGTACAGTTTCAGTCATACGGTCTTGACTGTACAGTCTCTGTCATACAGTCTTGAGTGTTTGATCCAGGTCATCCTAAGCTTTGCTGCCATCTATGGCCATGGCGACATGTTGCAGCCAGATGAAGCGAGACCCTGTAACTGGTATGCCGCTTCTCTGCTCTGATGTGGTTTGGTTCAACACCCCCCCACCCCCAGGCCCCACAGCACAGACAGCAGCTGGCATCACAAGGTCAGGAGTTGAAGTACCGAAGTGCCACGTCACCATTAATGTGGGTGGGGGGGGAAGCCCAAGCCCCTAGGGCACTGCAGAGGACCCGCCGCCCCCCCCCGCTCCAAAAAAAAAATAAATGGTGGAATGTGTATGACCACAATCAGAGACTTCCACACTATAACTTCAACCTGTGAGCAAAAGATGCCAGGAGCAGCTGGCGCTCATCCAACACCACCCCCACCTGCTCAAACGTGGACCCCACCCCTGTCAGGAGCCCCTGAAAGCAGCCTGTGCTGGACTGTATCCAGTACCTATCAACTGACGTAATCCACAGAAGTCACAGTGGGCCTGGAGGCTCGGGGTGCTCTCGCCTCTCCTGAGTGAGTCAGGCACACTCAGTGACCCCAGGAGACTATCCACCCTTAAATACAGAGTGCTGACCGGACCACTGAGTGACGAGGGAAGTGGAAAGACCCCGCGAGGGATTCCGCTGTGCTCTGAAAGCCCAGGGTGAAGAAGGGAGACGACACCTAGACCATTTCCGCTCCACACTGCTCTGGTTCCTACCAGACCTGTTTCTGATCTTCCCATGTTCCATCGGGGGGGGGGCGCCTGCGCAGTTACCGAATCAACAACAGAGATAATGTCATTTCCTCCATCAAGGAGGAGAGACGGACGCCTGCCCGGGGACGTCTGGGAAAATTTGTCAAATTCTCCTTCTGTGCTGCACTGCGGGCATGACCGAACAGGCAGATTTATTACATATTTATACTATAATCCATCAAATCATATGAGTGGAATCCTGGACAAACCATAGTAAAATAACAGCGAATAGTGGACAATTGGATTGAGTACTAATGCAATTATCATGACATTTAAATGGTTGTAAGAGAGACTGTGATTTACTTGCTGTATCACCAGCATGGTATCTACAGCAGGTTCGTAGTGATGCCACAAGTGAGGTCAGGGAAATCTTGTTTTATGACAAAAAAACAAAACAAAACACAAAACAAAACAAAACACAAGAATATGTAAATGTCCAACAAACAGTTTGCCTGGATTCAAACTCACCATAGACTTTGAACCATTGGATAATTTGATGTATTTTCAGTGAATTTTGACTGGATTTCAGAGAAAGCCCTGGCCATTTAACCATGGGCTCCCTGTAAACGCAGGCAGCTTTACAGTACTTTCCACCTTGTGCTAAGCACTGGCAGACCGTCCCTTCCCCTATGAGGCTATCCGGCCAGAGGGGAATTTGTTAAACACGTGCCATTTAAGCTGCAGGGCGCAGTGGTGCGGACTGACATCACTGCTTTTCGGGGATCCGGTGCAATTACTCACGCATTACTTACTTAGACAAATTAAGACGCGTTTATATGAATGCATAAAACCTGCCGGCTCGTGCTGTTTTAGATACAAGTGTTTTAAGCAGGTAAATAAATTATATCCTGTATGGTTGCGTGCGTGGGGGCGGGGGGTATGCATTAGAGCCATCGCTCTCCGACTGAGAGCTAATGCAATTGCTATGCTGAAAAAAAAGTCTCAGCGGAGTATATGAGGTAGAAAAAAAAAGAGCCAGCAAATGAGACGGAAAGCAGCGCCGCGTCCAGTAATCGCAGTACTTCCTATGGCCAGTGATTCCCCTGGGACTGCCAGCTAAAAGTCTCCTCTCCCCCTCCTCCATCTCCTCCCTCTCTCTTTCGTTCTTTCTTTCCTTCCTTCCCTCCCTCCCCCTCTCCCTGTGTTTACGGATCGCCGGGGCGCACTGCGGGGCAGACTCGCCCTGCTGAGGAGGTAAACTCCAGGAGCGCACGGCTGCGGTACCCGGGCGCGCCGCCGGCGCTCGTTCGAAACTCCCCGGCTTGGCTCCTAAATCCTTCTCCGGTCCCAGTTCAGGATAGGGTAAGTAGCACTATAGCCGGTACTCGTTTTTAATCCAGCGTGTCGTCTTTCCCTTTCTAGTTCCGTTTCTCTGACACTTTTTTGGTAGTTGCTGCATAGCGCCGATTAATGTAATGTACCAACTCTCCAACTTGCAGTACGCATTTAACGCGCAAAATAGCGGATGCGAGAGGGGGTCCGGTCACTGCCCGGCTCGCAGGCGAAACGGGCCAGCACGTCTCCTGGGCATCCACCCGTCCCGTGAGGACTGGGCAGTAAATGGATCTGCGCCGGCACCTTCCTCTCAGAAGCGTGAGCTCTGATTATCGCGGATAGTGGCACTTCTGCGGAACTTCCCTGGCACGCACAGCTCCTTAGATATATATAAAATACATATATATTCTGGGTTTGGCACACTGTCCGCACCTGGTACTATAATGACCCACCATGCCGGTGGGTGACTCCTTTCCAGATGGATCTCCTACGACCCACGATCCCATCGAAGTGCCCCGGAGGGAGGGGGGCAGCCGAAGAATTTCATCCCTGTCTGTTGTTGTTTAAAGTAGATGTTTTTATGGTGACAGGCAGGTGATCCCACCGCACCCTACCTTTGCAAGTATAGATCTTCTGAGATGTGAGGCTGGTTACAGCTGATTATAATCATATCTTTTAAAAGGCCTTTATTATTATTATTATCATCATTGTTATTATTATTATTATTATTATTGAGTGTATTTGGAGCATGAAGCAGGGTCCCCCAGCCTGGGTGGAGTCGTCTGGCTCAGCTCTTTGGATTTCGCACACGAGCCGCCTCCGTTCGCGGGCGGGCTGAAAGGACAGCAGGTGGGTCTGACCGGATGGCCGGAGGGTCGCGAGGCTGCCCCCTCCCTCCCCCGGAGTTCTTATTTAATCACGGCTACCAGCTTCCCAACGATGGGCCGCCGAAGAAAAAAATATTACTGAAGGGTAGCAATTAGCTCATTCTTGTTTACGATTGACTGAAGTAGTAAAATGCTTTACAATCCGTACTGCAGTCCAGGAGTCACGCAAAGCTATTTGCAGGAAGGGTGACCACTAGGAGGCGCTTTGATTAAGGCTATTAATATCCCACGTGTCATGCTTATACTGCCCAGTGGATCGTATTTAACCCAAGTTATGTGACCATTAAGTTTATATGAGTAACTGCGACTATTAGATGCTTACAGAAAGGGGAATTAAACACTTGTTTTTGGACAGAGGTACATGGGGCAGGGCAGTCTGCTTTTTTACAGATCTGTACGAAAACGTTCAATCAAAATATGATTTTTAAATATGATAGAGGGTGCTTGAAGCACAGTCGAAAAAAAGTATTGACAAAAATATCAAACGGCCGGCATACGTACTGTAAATGGCGTCGGCGCATTTTACCGACAAGATGTGTGGCTCTTCGTCGGCTCGGAGCGGCCCGGGACGCGCCGCGCTCCCCCGCACAGGGACGGCGTCCTAAAGCCAGCAGCTGTTTCCACTTGTCTCTGCCGGGGTGGGGAGAAAATGACGTAATGAGATTTGGTAGCGAGTAAGTGAAGTTTTACAACAGATGTGTAGAAACTGTGGGCCGCTTCATCCGCTTTTACGCAGAGGACGCCGAGCCCTCTAAAGATGCACGCAGGAGTGCTAGCGATATCTAGTGTTTTTAAATATAAAGGACAGCTCTACGGTTTGGCAGTTTATGTTATACCAGGCAGTTAACTTGAGAATAATAAGTAATATTTGGATTTTGTTGAATGTATAGATAATTTAGGGTGATATGGCTGATATTTTTATGTTTGGGTTTGTTTGACACTAGGGTGACTATATTGGAGTGTTTGTCAGTGGGAGTGCTGGTAAATGAACACAATCGCGTGGATGGGAGGTTGATTTCTCAGTTGTTTTTACAGTAATTCGCCCTTCATGCCCCCCGGACACCAGTGAGTGGCCCACCTCAAATTTACGAGCCCCCCCCCCCCACACACACAGCAGAGAAAGTTAGGACCTGTTTCAGGTGTGGGTAGGGGAAAAGGCAGAGTCAGCTGGGGCTGGGACAGGGTGGCGGAGCTACCTTCCTTTGCTGGCTTTCTAGCATGTTAAAGTTGCCTGAAGCCCGTCCCATCAAGCCCGGGACACTCCATCGCACCCACTATCATTCTCACTTCTACCCCTATTTTCATGTCTTTTTGTGAGTTTTGGTCAAGAATGAAGAATTTTTATTTTCATTGTGTAGAGCCGCATTTCCCAATCCGATCCTTGGGGACCCACAGACAGGCCATGTTTTTGCTCCCTCCCAGCTCCCTGGGCAGAAACATGGACAGTCTGGCTGGGAGCTTGGAGGGAGCAGAACCGGGTTGCTGTAGAACAATGAGACAGAGTAGCATCTTCCAACAGCGTAATATAATATCAATAAATAAAATACAAGGTAAAAAAGAGGAGGAAAAAACAAAAGCAGTAGAAATCTATCTATATATCTGCATCCAGCTGTGTCCGAGTCCTACGTAAGAAATCTTGGTCAGCGTGTAGATGTCACTGCTGGCCACAGGCATGATGTCCAATGGAGTGAAGCGAAGCTGAAGACCGAAGCAGCACTGGCACTGGGTTCTGGGTCCTCAAAAGCCCAGGAAGATGAACGGCACAGTTGTGGGATGAGGCCAAAAATCTGTCATTAGATCAATGGGGTACGGAAACCTGCAGAGCACTGAGGAACCTTTCTGTGGGACTCCCAATACCACATGAAAAATGGATACCAGCTTTGTTTAGGAGAGGAGCTCCGCCTTGGAAGTAGAAGAGGTACAGCTACGTGCCACGCAGGGGGAGGAGCCCTGAAGTGCTCCGCCCACCTCCTGGCCAAGTGGGCGTGGCCACATATGAACGATGGAAGGATGGAAAGACCGTCTTTTGGGAGAAGGATCTAAATGTTCAAGGCATGGAGATGTCTGTGCTGGTGAATACTGGTGAGAAATTGTTTGTTAGCGGAGATAAAGCTGTACAGAGCATCTGGGTGTGTCAGCGTGTCCTGCAGACGCCGGGCTCCTGGGAGGGAGGCGTTTCCCCCGACGCGTTGCCAGTAATTAGCGTGTGTGAAATGCCTGTCGCCGGCAGTCTGAGCGAGTCTTTCTCTCTCTCTCACTCTCTCTCTCACAGGGTTGAGCTGACTGAGGTCACAGCTGGAGAACATCTGGATGGGGGGGGGGGGCAGCTACCGGGCTGGCTGCGGCGAGGAGGGTTCCTGGCACGGTGATTTGATACGAAGACTAACGAAAATCACATTGCCAGGGATTTCCGCTTGGCCGCCGCCCCTCGCGGCCCCCGCCAGGCCCCTGCCAGGCCCCGGACCGGCGTCCCGGCAGACCTCGGGGCTCCTCTGGAAAAGGCCGCACCCGCTCTCCGTTTCCGATGTCCCACAGTCCGCTCCATAACCTTCATGTTTCTCGGCTCCTGCATCATAGGATCCGCTTTAGTTTAATCACCACACAGCTCTTCGTGGTCTCTGAATCGGCGTTGTCCCATTTCGCACACTTTTTGCGGGTGTGAAAAATCTCACACAGGAGGTAGGATCTGCAGTGAAGGTCAGTTACCACTATGTACCTGACCCCACTGACCTCCTCAACCTCTAGGTCCAGTTCAGTGCCAGGTCTGAGACGCCCCCGGGTCCTTTCGACTGAAGACTGGGCCCTACCAGCAGGGGTAGGCCACTTGCTGGTCACCAGAGGCACAGAGCTTAGCTAATTGGCGAGCACTGGTCCAGTACACATGGTGTTCACAGTGGCTAAGTTCAGTACTTCGGTGAATCTGCAGCCGTCGTGCCTCCCCTTCCGTTGCCTGGACACTAATATGGGATGGAGCTGCATGGGGGGGGGAGGGGGTGGCATGCTGCTTGGGGCTGTGACCTCATGTGCCTACTGAACTGGTATCAGTGTGCCTTTGAAGTACTGGCTCAGTTCAGCAGGAACGTGAGTGGAGCTCCTGTCTGTGATGTCAGCCATCCTCTGTCCAATCAGCACGCAGTGAGCCAGTCTGGTATTTCTGTGTTAAACCAGTATGTTTCTATATGTCAATCGTAACACTAGACAATTGTTAATTCTGTAAATAAAAGTATTGCTTGTGCACATATACATGTCATTGTTGATGCACACTGTACATGACAGGGATCCTCTAGATCTCTGCCTTATAGAGGGTGTGCCATGGCAGAAAGAAAGGTTGGGGTAGAATTCTGATGGGAATCATGCAGGTTCAGGGCCTGAATCTGACCTGCTTCTGTAACCTCAGGGTTGCCAGGTCATGCCTGCGTGTGGGGGTGGAAAAGATCTCAGCTGGTTTCTGCTGGGGCAGGTCAGAGGAAGCACTTGACCCCATGGAACAGCTACCGTGTCTGACGGATCACAGCTGGCCAGGGGGTCCCGAAGGACTCACAATGACTGAGCTCCTGGGCGTTTGAATGAAGCCCCCCCTCCCATCAGCTGGAGGCCAACCTGCGTTTGATGCTGGAAGACAAGTACAGTGTGTGTGTGTGTGTCTGTTTATGGAAGGAGGGGGGGTGTAATTTCATAATTACCCCCTCATAACCCCAGCCGAATGTGGGGTGGGCTCCATGTGACACCCAAAGTCACCAGTTGGCTTAGACAGCGTGCAATACAGTGTACAGTGAGTGAGTGCAGTGTGCAGTGAGGACCCCTGCTGGACGGGAGTCAAACCTATACACATGCAGCTCTGGGACAAACCAAGAGACCACTCAATATTTCCTGGTATAATCCTGGTTCTGCTGGCAGAAGGCTACGCTGAGTGGCAGACTGCACTCATGTTTCTAAGACAACAGTACACAAGAAAAAGGTGGAGTTGGAGACACTGGAAACGACCAGAAACCAGCCATTTAGAGGGGGGAAGTGACTTTCTAATGCCAGAGATGACCGTCAACTTATTTGGCAGTGACTCATGATTCGGAGGATGACACCAAGTGACCTTCGAGAGGAATGGGAAACATTAAGTGGTGTGAAGTGCACGGCTAGGAAAGTTTGTGTCAGGCTCTTAGAAGCAGGACTGAAGTCCCATAAAGCAAGGAAGAAGCCCTTCATCAATGTGAAGCAGGGAAGAGTCAGGCTGCAATTTGCAAAAAAATCTGTATTTTACACAGACATATACCCATAAACGGAGAAATGGGTGAAGGTAAGAGCCAGTGAGGACCATACCTTGCAGTGACCTTCTTAGGTATGTCAGTAATTATGCACACTGAAACGTGTCAGGTCGAAAACTGGACTGTGACTTCAAATGCTTCTGGACCCTGAGCTGTGTACCAAACAGAAGCCAGACCAGAGTGAACAACTTACAATGACAGGATCATGGCTTCCGACTCCTGGAATTGGGAGGGGGTAGGTTCTGAATGAGAGAAATTGGGATTTTGTTAAGCAAAATGGTAAATAAGCAGAACAGCAGGAAAATGTGTAGAAAATCAGGAGAAACCCAGGGAAATGGGGACTGGTGACAGGTAAGTTGTGGCCCGGTGGTGCAGCGCTTAGCACTGTTGACTAACACCTCTGGGATTAGGGTTTGAGCCTCCACCATGGCTCCACGTGTGTGCAGTTTGCATGTTCTCCTCGTATGGTTATGGGGTTTCCTCTAAGTACACCATTTTCCCTTCACAGTCCAAAAATATGCTCAGCTTAATTAGAGTTGCCATATTGCCCATAGGTGTGCCTGTGTAACTGACTGGTGTGCATCTGTGCCCCACCGGGATAGACTCTGGACCCCCACCACTGTGAATTGGATAAGTGGTTACAAAAAAATGGACGGTAGGTATGGACAGGATGTGGGGAGAGTGGTGTAATGTTTGGCTTAATGTGCTTCTGAAATATACAGTCTTAATGATGTAGGTCTCTGGGGAGGACGTGTGCATCTAGAGAGAGACCAAAAAAGATCAAAGAAGATCAGAAACTACTGCTTTGGGGACTTTGGGGAGCTTAGCGCACTCGGAATGTAGTAAATTACCATAGAGGGTAAAACCATAGTAGACAGTGACAATCTCTTCACAAACCCACTAAATTGAGTGTGGCACCGCAGACTCTACAAACAAACTTTAATTACAGTAATAATATTGTGCTTGATGATTAAACACTGAACGCCCATTGAAAGCGTATTGTGTAGGTCTACCTGTTGAATGGTACGAACAGCGGCTCCCCCTTGTGGCAATTCAGTGCAATTCTTTTAAGCTGGCGGAAAAACCCACGGGTTTGTGCAGTCGTTGTAAATACCCGATTTACCATTTGTTTCGTAATTTATTCACAAGACACGTTTTTTTTATATGTGTATCATAATTAAAATACCAGCAAGTAACTAATTAACTCGGGTTTTGTGCAGATTTTCTACTCTTCGATATTTAGATAGATATAGCGCACGTGCGTGCTTTAGTGCTGCCAAATTCTGACTGTGATGTAGAACGGCATTCAGTACGGTGCGTCGCATTAACAGAATTCAGGAGTCAGCTGTTTCACTAAACAATTTTGAATGTCTTGCAAAATTAACTGATCCATTGACAAACTGTTATGAAGTTGACATGTCTGGCAAACTGCTCAAATCTGTAAAGCAGGCTACATGTCAATACAAGGAAAGTTTGCCAAAGACGTAGGCCACTTGCATTAACGTTGCATTAAAGATACTGTGTTCTTACATATATAGTCACCCTGACTTTTTAACTGTTGGGGGCGGGGCTGTTATGTAGATAATCGTAGAAAGATTATGAAATGAAAATACACGGATATTTAGTTTCTATCCATTTTCCAGCTGCCTATCGTGGGAATATATACATCATCGAGACATAAAGAGTGGTCTCGGGTAAACACGTGTTAACGTTTGTCCACCAAATACTATCGATTTAGGCGCGATGCACGTATCATACTTTTGGGGGCGCTAGTAGCTTATGATCGATGGCTTGGCTGCCGAGTGTTGCTTTTCTCTCCGTATATCACACGCACGGCGTTCTGATTGGCCAAAGTGAAACAGGTGACGTTCGTTTGCCAATTATGGTCGAAGGCGCTTTCGCAGCGGAGAGGAAACTTTGTCTCCGTGCGGCGCGTCTTGACCCTGCCCATCGCCATCGGCCACGGACGGCGAGAGAAGCGGAGAGGAAGTCATTAGGGCCGGACCAGGACGGGTGGCGAGCCAGACGCGTCCTACAGTCCGCTACAAGTTTTACACTTTGACCGCCGTCGCGATCGAGCTCGTCGCGTCCGCGGACGGCGGGGCGCCTTGGTAATAAGCTGCCAAGGCAAGCGGACCATTACCCAGGTGACAGCGCGGCGGGGGGGCGCCCGACAGCGGGGGGGCGCCGAGCCCTGTTCCGCGTCGCCTTCAGATGAAGAGCAGGTACGCCAATGCGAGAAGCGCTGCTGAAGCTGCGTGACGGGGACATGACCAGGAAGTCCGGCGGCGACTCGGGCAGGTTCGGCTGAGTTCGGGACGGGCGGCGCCGCGCCGCTTCCCGGGGGATCGCTGCTAGGGGGGCGCGTCGGGACCAGCCGCCCCTGGGGACCATTCCGAAAGCACCAGCTCTCCCAGCCGCAGTCGCAAGGCGCGCCTGGCACTGTCTTACTCACCAGGTGCACCATTGCGCAGGTGAGCTGTTCTTTGGAAATACTTTATTAGTCATTGGTCTTTATAACTTATTTTAAATTCTGGAGTTAATTCATGTACATAAGGGCAATATGTAAATTACTGGAAGGAGAAGGCGGTGTCCGTTCTCGGTCTTGCCCGTGCCCAGTGGGACCTTTCTCCATGTTTTCCGTGGACCTCCTGGTGGAGGTGTTGGCCTCCATGTTGGCAGGGCAGGTGGAGGCTTGTCTGGCAGGTAGCTGGATTCCCCGCACGCCTCCTCTCCGGAGGAATTCTGGTTTGGGCTGGTTGGGGTTGGGGAGTGTGTCACTGTGGTTTCTGTGCTGTTTGACTCCTTCAGATTTGTTAACAAGACTTGTGATCAGATTTTTCTGTGGAATGGTCTTTTTTTCTTTTTTACGTGTTATGTGGCCGAAACTGTGTGTGTCACTAAGAATGCAGCCGTCTTCTGGAGTGCGACTTGTCTGGGTGAAGTGTTATAGCGAAATGGAGGGATGTGTGTGTGTGTGTGTGTACACAGGGCAGAATTGAGCGGCAAGCCAATGACTAATCATGTGGGAGACTCAGCTGACTTTTGGCCCTAATTAATAATATAATAATTATTGACTTGACGATCAGATTATCAGTGATGATGACCATCCATTTGTACTGGTATATGTAGCATTTTGGGCCCACCCCCCACCTCAAGCCTATGATGTAAAGCATGTCATGGTAGTGAGTCTGTATAGCAGCTGGAACTTGACTGGAATTTGGAACAATCAGGAAAATGAAGCCTTCTGGAAATGGCACCGGGACCTGGGGACCAGGCAGCGAGCTTGACAGGAAACAAAGGGAAGCAGTCTTCCTATGGTGTGAAGGGCCAGCAGAAAGGCCTCAAGCGTATAATGTGCATGAGTGAAGCTTCACTGAAGCCTCCCATCCCTCTGGGGAGGGGCTGTCTGTTGGTGGGGGCTGGGTCCTGTGCACTCTCTAGGCCTATACTGCCTGTGGCCCTCGGAGCCATAGCCTAAGGGACGGGGAGGTGGCTTCCAGTTCCCCGGTGCAGACCTCTCTCACCTGCCCCCTTCTCTGTCCAGGTGGCTCGTGCTGAACCTAGTCTGGGATCCGCGTTATGCTGAGGGACGTCCACTCAGGTCACCATGAGCGTCACCAATGGAGATGAGAGGACCTTCTTCCTCCACATCTACCCCAGCCTGGAGGAAGGGGCAGGCTCCTCCTGCACGATGCGGGTCCCCCGGCAGACCACAGCGGAGGTGGTGGTACGTCGCGTGGTGCAGAAGCTGGGGGCCGACCCCTCTGCAAGCTACGTGCTGGCGGAGGTGCGGGACGCCGAAGGGGAGGAGTCGCCGCTGGAACCCGCCGAGTCGCCGGCCGAGAGGGTCCGGCGGTGGCCACAGAGAGTGCAAGAGCGCCACTTGCAGGCCGACGGCTACTACTTTGTCCTGCGGAAATGCGAGGACGACCTGTGCCACCTGCCGCAGCTGTCGGAGGCCGCCGTCCTGGCGGCTCTGCGCGCCCGCTTCCACCAGCAGAAGATCTACACCTATGCCGGCAGCATGCTGGTGGCCGTCAACCCCTTCAAGTTCCTGCCCATCTACAACCCCAAGTACGTGAAGCAGTACGAGGGCCGGCCGCTGGGCGAGCTGGAGCCCCACGTCTTCGCCGTAGCCGACGTGGCGTATCGAGCCATGCTGCAGCGGCGCCGGAACCAGTGCGTGCTCATCTCCGGAGAGAGCGGCTCGGGCAAGACGCAGAGCACCAACTTCCTGATCCACTGCTTGACTGCACTCAGCCAGAAGGGGGCACTCAGCCAGATGGTGCAGACCATCTTGGGGGCAGGACCAGTGCTGGAGGTACCTTTTTTTTTATATATATAGCGCCCCCTACAGGTTACGGAGCAGCAATGTAAAAACAAACAAAAAAGTGATGAAAAGTATGAAAGTAATAGCATAAAAAAGGAGCAGATAACATGAATGACAGGGGGGGGGTCAGCCTGGGGAAGGACCAGGCCAGTGTGGGAGTGCACTCAGATCTCTTTAGGGCCGGTCATGTGACATTTGCGTTCATGGTAGCACTTGGAAAGAGAAAGCTGATGTGAAAGCTGAAATGGGAAGTGTGACTCGTAAGAGCTCGGGAGGCGCGTCGCGGGCCGTCCGTGGGTTTGAAGTGGCAAGGGTGGGAATGAAAGTAGACCGCAGGCTTGAAAGAGAATCTCTAAAAGCTCAGCTGTGAGGTGGGAGCCTCACCCCCGTCTGCTGTAAAATGGCAATCAGACGTACTCTGCATATGAAAGGATCCTGCGAGCATGTTTCAGTTTCACTCTGAATGAATAGCAGAGGGTCAGGAGTCCACTGTGATTGGTTGGATGCTGAAGGGGGCTGGCCCCATTGTGTCTGTGACCGCTCCCACTGGGTCAGTCATGTGGTATGGCAGGCGGGCTTGCCTTTAAAGGAGTGGTACGCTGCACAGGACTGCTCACAAATCTTTTCTAGTCACTCTTTCTGGGAACACCGTGTCCATCCATGGGTCTGGGTCGCGGGGGGTCCAGAGCCTATCCCGGAAGCCCATTGCAGGGCACACTCACACACCAGGCAATTTTTTAACTCCAATTAGCTTCAGCATGTTTTTGGACTGTGGGGGGGAAACCGGAGTACCCAGAGGGAACCCTATGATGACACGGGGAGAACATGCAAATTCCACACACATGGAACCTGAGTAGAGACTTGAACCCTGGTCTCAGAGGTGCGCAGCAACAGTGCTAACCTTTGCACCACCATGCCTTCATTCCCTAGCACAGTGCCTGCTTCCCCTGCCTTCACACTCTCCTGCACTCCAGTGCTGCTGTGTTCATAAGCCTTCTTTTGTGTGCATGTGTGGCTGCAGGGCGTGCTCTTATGCCCCAGGCGGCCTTTCCCATTGGCTGTCATGGTGGGTGACCCCACCCCACAGTATGCTATTGGGCTTGAATAACGAAGGCGATGGAGCAGGTTTGGCAGGTCTTCTGGAATTTTACTGCCAGGATGTGCGAATGGAGGCTGGGGCCCTCGGGGTTCAGGGAAGTAGATCTTTGGGAACAGCGAATGTACCCCAGCTTTTACCCAAACCCAAAGGTTCAAAGTTGTAACATGCACAGCTGGGTCCTGGTGGCCCAGGAGCTCTCTTATGCCAACACAGCCATGCGCAGGGACTTATGGGTAAAAAGCGTGGTACGTGGGGGACCTTATCGCATCGAGCTGGAATCTCTGCATGCAAGCATGTCCTGGCCTGTGGCCGCTTGCTGGAGTCTTTCATGCCAAAACTGGAACATTTAGTGGATGAGGAGCAGAGATAGGATCACTATGTGGGGAGGGACTCCTCCTCTCTGGGAGTGATGGTCTCCTCCTCCTCTCTGGGAGTGATGGTCTCCTCCTCCTCTCTGGGAGTGATGGTCTCCTCCTTTCTGGGAGAGGGGGTCCCCTCCCAGAGTTCTCGAGCGGGCAGAGGCAGCCTCATTGTGGTGGTGGGTGGGGCCACAGGCACCTTGGCTGGGTTTTTCACATGCAGTGGGTCCTTCACCAATAAGCTTGAGCTTAATGCTCACTGATCACATTCTTACCATCACCCAGCAGCCTCCAGGGAGACATCAATAGCAGGACCTGTGGCAGAGCTATGGGTTACCATTTATGTGCGTTTTGCACACTGCGCCCCCTACTGGTAATATATTCTTCACAGACGTTTTGGTTCTACGGGCCCAAAATTAATGTACAGTACAGTATGTCCTCAGAATTTGTGGCGAAACTCATCTCTGCTGCTAGGAGGGAATCCCTGCACTTGATCTGGTCAGGCTGGCGTCCTGACCGACCTCTGAAATGTAATGTGGGTTCCAGCTCCATCCGTCACTAAATGGTGAATAACCCACACGGCGTCTCTCCCTCCCTCACCGCGGCGACAGGCCTTCGGGAACGCAGGGACTGCTTACAACAACAACTCCAGCCGCTTCGGGAAGTACATCCAGTTGAACTACCTGGAAAGCGGTGTGATGAGAGGGTGAGTGCCGGTGGGGGGCAGCTGCAGAGCACAGCAGATGGAGAAGTAGACAGATGTCTGCTTTGGCTGTGTGTTTATAATCACCACAGGAAGTGCCATCTTTGGGCTGATTGCACAAGCATTGAGTCTGGGATGAGGAAGCAGTGCATTATGGGAATGAAACCTTTCCTCATCTGTATGAGGGTGTGTGTTTTATGTATCCATCCTCTGTCAGTTTGCAATGGTTTTATTTTTGTTAAGGACCCTGAATTGCAGATATAGCTGTATGTCTGTTTGTGCCTGTGAGTGTCTCAGTGCCCGCATCTGTGAACACTTGGTGCCCCCTGGTGCACGCAAACACAGTTCACTGATGCTGGGTGGATGCTGTCCTGCCCCGATTCCATCTCCCTTTTTTTTGTTTTGTAAGAAGGGGGGCGACACTGATTTTACTGTCCACACCCTGTTTTAGGGCGGTGGTCCAGAAGTACCTTCTGGAGAAGTCTCGGCTTGTGTCCAGGGAGCAGAACGAGAGGTAAGGAGCAGCGTGCAGCTCAGGCTATGTGGAGCAAGAGGCCTTTAATCAACATTCCCCCCTCCCCAACAGGAACTACCATGTGTTCTACTACCTTCTTGCTGGAGCTTCAGAAGAGAAACGGCGGGACTTCAAGCTCCTGAGCCCCAGAGAGTATGTCTACCTCAAGCAGGTACGCCAGCCCCGAGGAGGCTTCTGGCATACAAGCCGGGCCCAGAACGAGCTCAGAGCGCCGCCGTCTCTCTGCTTCTCCCCCACAGGAGAGCATTTTCATGGAGGATGAGGTGAACCTCCGTAATGAGTTCAGGAGGCTGCAGCAGGCGATGGAGATGGTGGGGTTCCTGCCATCCACCAAGAGGCAGTGAGTGGCCGGCTCCTCGCACTGGCTCCGCCGTGGCCATCGCCGCTGTCCGCGATGGGAGGGGGGTCAAAGACTCTTAGGAAACTTGTGAGAGGGAGTCTTCCTCCTTAAGGGTCCCAACATCTGGCCCAAGGGCCACTGAATGAGCTTTAGTAATATTACAGCTAGTCCATAGGATTATGGCTTCATGGTGAGGAACGTCCACCTACCTGGTCTTATAGATCTCCACCAGTGGGGGGCAGTAACAGTTTCGGTATTATCCACACGTGTTGCCCTGCAGAAGGAGTAAGCTCCCAGCCTTGGAGGAACAGCATGGAATGTGTACTCAGAATAAATGTAAGCCGGTATGTGCCGGACTGTTTTTGTGACCGTAGAATCTTCGCAATGCTCTCTGCCATCTTGTACCTGGGTAATGTGACCTACCAGCGGAAGGGAACAGAGCAAGATGAGGGATTGGAAGTAGGCCCCCCCGAAGTGCTCAAGATCCTGTCCAGCCTCCTCCAGGTGGGTGCTAGGTGACCATCTCGCTACCTTAAGGGGGCACGGTGTGCAGATGAGTAGAGCTGCTGTACCCTTCCTGCAGGTGAAGCAGGACCTACTGGTGAAGGCCCTCACCCAGAGGAAGTCTGTGACAGCCAACGACACGCTGATTCTCCCCTACAGTATCGCTGAGGTGCGTGTCCACTACCTGCACCCAAACTGGGAGGGTCAGTCAACAGGCCCAGTCGTCCAGGCCTGACCATAAGCCTGAGCTCTATGACCATTGCATGTGGCTAGCTAGCTATGGCTAACCGAGTGTCACTGGGCACGGCTGACGGTGGCTAACCGTATCGGCTAAGGCCTGCTATGGTTTGCTTTCCTCTTTCAGGCCATCACCACCCGGGATTCCATGGCCAAATCGTTGTATAGTGCCTTGTTTGACTGGATAGTTCTACGCATCAATCACGCTCTGCTCAGCAAGAAGGATCTGGAGGAATCTGTAAGGAGGGGCCAAGGTGGGCGTCTGTAGGTCCAAATGGCGGCCTCTTTGCTGTTATGAGAATTACTTTTCCTTTTCCTGCAGCACTTGTCAATTGGGATCCTTGACATATTTGGATTTGAGGACTTCAAGAACAACAGTTTTGAGCAGTTCTGCATAAACTATGCAAATGAGCAGCTTCAGTACTACTTCAGCCAACACCTCTTCAAACTGGAGCAGGTGATCGTTTGCTTTGGCCTGTCAGAGACATGATGGCTCTCCTGGAGCCCCATCAGGCGATTGTTTGCTTTACCCCGCGATGAAGTGGTAATGTTGCGACCACTGGCTGTGTGTCCCTGCAGGAAGAGTATCAAGTGGAGGGAATTTCCTGGAGCAACATTGACTACACTGACAATGTGGGCTGTATCAATCTGATTAGCAGGAAGCCCACCGGCCTCTTCCACCTGCTGGATGAGGAGAGCAAGTGAGTCTCTTGGGGCCGGCCTGCCACTTTACCAGGGGCTCTGCTATGTAACCTGAAGACCCGTAATGATCTCAGCCTCTCTGGTCTTCAGCTTCCGACATGCCACTGACAAAACGCTGCTGGCCAAGTTCAAACAGCAGCACCAAGGCAACCCCTACTTCATCCCCACGCCCGTGCTGGAGTCGGCCTTTGTCGTCCTACACTTCGCCGGGAATGTCAAGTACCAGCTGAAGGTCGGGGTGGCGGGGTTCTGTTTATTCTTGGTTGCTGTTGGGGCCAGGAAGGTCTTGGTGTACTGTGTTTCAGCTGTGTTCTGTGCCCCCCACCTGCTCCTCTTCAGGACTTCCGGGAGAAGAACATGGACCACATAAGGGCAGACGTTATGTCGCTGCTACGTAGCAGCGACCGAGCCTACGTTCGCCAGCTGATAGCTGCCTCCCCGGCCGCCGTGTTCCGCTGGGGGGTCCTGCGTGCCGCGATCCATAGCCTGGCTGTCTTCAACGAAGCTGCCCGTCATCGGGCGGCCAAGACTGCTGGTATGTCTGCACCCTGTGTGAAGACATAGGCGTTGGGGGGGGGGGGGTGTCTGTCTCATGCTGATCTTTTATCACATCACCCCCCCCCGATAATTCCTGTGTCTGCCGTCCATCAGACTTGTTGCGGCGAAACTCTCGTGCCCTGCTGGGGGAACTGCGCTCTCCAGTGATCCACCTGGAGCGGTTACCCAGGTGAGGAGTCATGGCTTCGGCCAGTGTAAGCAGCGCTTCTGCAGTCTCTGCCGTTGCTTCGCCGAGGTCAGGTGACTCAACACCACAAGCTAACTTGAGACACGGGGGCGTGCAGCTTACGTTTTTTCCACAGGAAGTTCTGTCATGTTTGTAAGAGCTTTTAGATGTGGCCGGCAAGCTGTTTCCATGGTTAACCATCTCATGTTATCACGTTCTGTGTCCTCAGTATCCAAACCCCATTGGTTGAGTTCTCCTTCGATCGCTCGATGGAGCACCCTCTAGAGGTGTTTGAAGACATCTTCGCCAGTTTTGAGAGTAGGAAGTAAGTGAGCCCCTGGGTGGTCCTGCGGGAGAGGGCCGGTGACTGCGACAAGGCCTGCCCACACTCCTCTGGGCATGCTCACAGTATGTGGTTAGGCAGCTGATAAACCAGAGCACCCCAGCATGCGGACAGCACCAGCTTCCTAGTCACCAGGGCTGGAGAATTTCTCTCATTGAACCCATTCCTCACCTGTCCATTTTTGCCTCACTGCTCGACCCTGTCCCCCCTTTAACTCTAACCCTTGCCCACCCCCCCGCAGGACCAGCAAGGCCGCTCGTCATAAGCAGGTCATCCCAAAGGTAATGTAGCCACCTGGGGAGGTGGTTGGGGGGGGTGTACTTACTCCTAAAAGCTATCCCGTCAGTATGTGTGTGATGGCCCCTCTGTGCCCCCCCGCCCCAGAACCTACTCACCTCCTCCTCGCTGAAGATGATCGTCAGCCTCACTCTGCACGACCGCTCCACCTGGGCTCTCCTCCACCTGAACAAGAAGAAGAAGCCGCCCAGCATCGGGGCTCAGTTCCAGGTATGCATGGGCCCGGCACACCCTCCTGCCTCCCCGAAAGGGGCCCGCAGCCCTTCAGCTCCGTCTTCTGCTCCGCAGGCCTCCTTAAACAAGCTGATGGAGTCGCTGGGAAGGGCCGAGCCATTCTTCATCCGCTGCATCCGCTCCAACGCCGACAAGGTGTGTGGCTGGATGGCATCCCATTGCTCCCGTCTACTCTGACTGCATGCGGCTAATCGGTGCAATTATTTGCACTAGACTGACCTCAGCACTTAACTTGTTTAAAGTACCTGGAATTAACAGTGCAGCAATGCATGCTGGGATCCCTCTCTGTAGTGCACTCACTGGTTCCCGTGTAGATTGATTGTGCAAATACTTTCCGGTCCTTGGGCTCAGCCCCTCGGCCGTCCTTGTAGCCGACGTGTCTTTGTGGAGTTTTCCTGACCGCCAGCTCTTGCTCCCAGATGGAGATGCGCTTCGACAACGTGTTGGTGCTGCAGCAGCTGCGCTACACGGGCATGCTGGAGACAGTGCGAATCCAGCGCTCTGGCTATAGTGCCAAGTATACCTTCCAGGTAGGTCGGGCTAGCTGCGTTACAATGCACAGAAGACAGTCTGCCATAATGTTTGATTTTTGACTCCCCTGCAAAAGGAATTTGCCAGATATTTCCGGGTGCTGCTTCCGGAGACTATGACGTCGCCACAGAGGGACATCGCCATCCTACTGCAGAAGATGGGCTTGGGCCCCGGCACCTACCAGATCGGCAGAACCAAGGTCTGGGCCGCATTTGGGTCACGTGTGCCCCAGTGCCGTGAGTGAGCCTGCATCAGCCTGACCGGCAGCACCTATGTCCCACGCCCAGGTGTTCATGAAGGAGCCGGAACGCCAGAAACTTCAGGATGCTCTTAACCACAAGGTTCTGGACAAGATTGTCTATGTACAGCGCTTGTTCCGTACCCAGCAAGAGAGGAGGCAGAGGCAGGCAGCTGCGGTGGCCATCCAGGTAAGGACCGAGAGCCATGGCCGAGGGTCTGCGAGGCCTTCCATCGACAGCGATGACCCCCCTTCTCCCTGCCGCAGCGCTGTTGGAGAAGGTACCAGGAGGAGAAGCACTACAGGGCAGCTGTCATCATCCAGGCGCTATGGAGGGGCTCCAGCCAAAGGAAGCAGTACTTGCGAAGGCTGGAAAGCTTCCGGAACATGCAGTTGCTGGCCAGGGGCAAGCCGGGACAACAGAGGTAGGTCATCGCCGGCCATACACCCTTCTGTCATCGTGGAGGCCGTGATGTGCAGCTCGGGCATGTGGTCAGTGCTGTAGGGCCGGACGATAGAAGAATCTAGGAGACGTCTGACTAAGCTCTGGCTCTCAGGTTGCAGCATCAGCAGGATGGGGCCAAGAAGCCAGAAGAACAAGCCCCGCAGTCCAGGGCGGGTGAATGGGATGCCACGGGGCGGCAGCCAAGTGAGAAGAGGACGGAGACCAAAGTAGAGGAGGAGCTTCTGAGCAGAGGCGGGTCAGAGGGTTCTCGTGAAGGAGAGAAGCAGCAGGAGGACCAGGGGGCAACTTCTGGGGGAAGGGGCATTCCAAATATCCCTGGTACCAGGGACGTACAGAGTCAGGGGAATCGGTTTGACCTGGACCGGGGTCAGCGAGGGAACCAGGAGAGCAGCACAGCCAGCTGGGAGCAGCCTGTGTCGGGGGAAAGCATGGGGGTCGTGCAGCAGGACGACCCTTCCTCGGCGCTCCTTACCGGAAAGGAGGCAGCAGGAACACGGGAGAACAAGCGGTCAGTGGGCGTGCAGGAGCGGCCTAGCTCCCTGCACCTGGACGCCGCCGGCACGCTGCAGCGGTACAGCAAACATACGCTCCTAAAGGACAAGGCAGAGAAGTGGAAGGAACGCCGGAGCGACGGCAGACTCCAGGACAACAACGACCTGCAGCTGCAAGACCCAAGCCTGGACAAGGGCTCCCTGTACGCTGTCCTCCGGCCGCCTGCGCGAGCTTCTGCCTAAAACCTTCACCTGATGCCGTTCCTCGGGTTTCTTCTGTCTTTCATACTTAACTTGCAGCAAGACCCTTTTCTGATCAGCTGGTAATCTGATGAATCTTCTTGCTGTTTCAGAACCCGGCGGATCTCTGTCTCCCTGGACAACGTATCCAACCTCAATTCCTCTGCAGCTGAGTCCATCCAGAAGGTACCTGTTCCAGTTCCGTCTGGGTTTATGACATATAGCTTGTTGGATGTCGGGGCATCACCGAAGCCAAATGGCACAACAGCGACAGGGGTTGGTTGCTTGATTACTGCAGCCCTTATCCAGGTGACACCTTAGTCTTCCTCGGGTAGAGGATGGCTTCTTGCTCTGTATGTGTCTTCACTGTGCCAATCTCTGGCTAGGTCCGGCTTCACTACCGCAAGCGGCGGTTAGCCCACGTCCGCAGTGTCCTCAAAAATGAGGACGTAGGTGACATGGAGTACTGGAACTTCCCACTTCCCCCCATGAGCCCTGGACTGCTCCCCCGAGTGGACAGTCCTGACCACCAGGGTCAGGTGAAGGTATCAGCTGGTACCCAGGGCCTTGCATGCACAGGGACCCAGAGATCAGCAGGGAAACTTGGGAGGCAGGCGTCTTGGATCTCGGAGTTCCGAGTCAAGGCAGTAGTCTGTTCCTGGCGGTTTCTGACCTTTTTTTGGCGCAATGTCCATCGGCCCAATCACAGACCTAATCCCCATTTCATGCCCTCGGCAAGCAAACTACAACCAGGCATCAGGGTTCTCTCCTCATGTCAGTCATGGCCCTTACCCTAAGGCTTCCAGAAGTAGCTTCACATCTTTAGAGAGAACAAAGCATACCTTGTTTCCCTATTTATTATTTTACATAATTAGTAGTGACATTTGACAGTAATCATCTAGCCAGTCCTAGGAAGACGTCCCTAACCACTACGTACACCCTAGAGTAGACTCGAGATAATCTTTTGATGGCTCTTGGTGGCAAGCTGCAAAAAAGGTCAAAAGTTTCTTGCAGGCTGATTGGGGAGGCTTGCTGAGGTGGTGGTGCTATGAGCAGAGGCCAACTGATATGTGTGCAGCCATCTTTGGGGGATGGGTGTCTGGTTATTGCAATGATTGCCTGGAATGCTGGGAATCCGCATGTGAAATGTCGTAACCCAGAAGGGAGGCTGGTGCCATGTTGGAGTACTCTGGTATTTTTCTTCTTACTTTGAATTCTGTATAACGATGGTCCAGGATTTACATGACAATATGGAGCTCATTTATAGAAATGTCAGCCAGGATGATTCCTGTGCCTGTTTTCAGCCACCTGTGGAGATCCCTGAGGAACCTGCTGAAACATCAAAGTTGAGCACCCAGAAACAAGGATCCAGAGAGAATCCAAGTCATACGGCGCTAGGCCATCAGACACCCACCACCCCAGACAAGTACACGTCCCTCCCTTACTGTTACATTGTGCCAGTTCAGCACTGATTCTGGGGATGATCCTTCAGCTGGTTCTGATCAGCTCACCAGCTTCAGTCAAGTGCACTTGGCTGGAACAAGTATCTGCAAGCAGATGTTTCTTGACTTTCATCACTCATGGTTTTTCAATAATTATCTAAACTATTTATGGGTTCAGGCTGCATAGCTCCTGTAGTCTTAGTGCAGATTTATGGGCGTGTCAGCATCCTCTACTGGTTCTCTCTCCAGGCCCGGCTTCTTCAGGAAGATTCTGAAGAGGCTTCCACATAAGGAAGCCCAGATGTCAGATGAAGGGGAGGTGGCCCTGACCCACACACATAGTAGGCCAGGTGAGGATTTATGGACAGGACTGCTCGGGTATGGAAGGTTCATCAATGTGGGAGTGTATTAGTTTAAGAATCTTCTGTTTTGCATAGATCACCTTCGTCCACGAGCTGACCGGAGTTCTCGGTGTATCAGTCGAGCCACCAGGGTGTCTATGCAGTGGAATGCCTCTCTGGACCGCGAGATCACCAGCGGTGACGAGCTGCGGCAGCTCGACGACTTCCTGGCTAATAAGGTGGCTCCGGGTTCTCGTCTTCCTGCTCAGCATTGGTCATGAACCTCGTCCTACCCACCCAGCCCCCTGTCTTTGTCTTTCTATAGGTGAACGACTTCTCCTGTGGGAAGAATCTGTCCTCAACGGAACACCTCTTCATTAAGGCCACGATGAAGTTCCGGGAGAACATCAAGGGCATGTACTCCCTGCAGGTACCTGCACCATTCAGCTGTGGACCAACGCGGGGGAGCAGCCTCTTATTGGCTTGTTTTTAGAGACAGTCGGCATTCCCGGCATTTACACAAGAGGCGACATCTCAAAGCCCTGTACCTCTGAACTTCCGGGGGAACTGAAAATGTATAGAACTAAAAATACCTCAGAAAATGGAACAGTGCGACGTAGGGCTGGGAAGGGGATCTTTCTTTTCAGTGGGGACAGGCTGAGGGATGGGGCTGTCTTGGCTAGTCTGCGAATACAGCAGTAATAAAAAATGTAATTTCTGACGGATGGGGGCGTGTACGACCAAACTTTGTACACCGGACAGCGATGCATGTCGGAGTAAGAACAATGCACGTGTCACTGTAGCCAGTGATCTCTGCGGCACGAAGCTCGGTCAGTTGTTAACGCTGGTAGCAACTATGCTTTCGGGAAACGTACCCCTGCTTTTTGGAACTTAGCTAGATTGCTAAACAAGTAGTGGGTGTAATGCCAAAGACCACCCTTTCTGGGAGGGCTAAAATGAAAACTGAGGGAGATTGGGGGCAGGAAAGGTCTAGAGGCCGGTAGGGTCAGAGGTTAGGCCCAGCATGTTCATTTGTACCCATTTAGAGGGAAGTGGAACAGCTGGAGTTAATTAGCACGTCCTCCTATGACTCACACCGTACCATGTGTCTATTTCTATAAAAGCATAAGAAATGACTCAGACTTCTCTTCTTGTAATGGGAAGTACAATAAGATAAGAGACTGAGGAACGTGCCTATATAGCATACTGTACATGTAGATCGATAGAACAAACTAACCTCTCCTCGGGGGCACCTCAGCCATGCCACATGTTTATTAAATTTCACCACCAGCTCATTAATTTAATCAGTTTAAAAGTCTGCCGAGTTTGATTAGCTTTACGAGGTGTGCTAGTGGTCGAATCAAAAAATACGACTAAGCTGACACACTTTGACAGGCGTAAGAGATTTTTACACCAACTTAAAGGTCATTTAAGCATCATTTTCTTGGTCTTCCTAAGATCTTTGCACAGTACTGTACTGTGTTCAAATCCTCATTTGGAAATGTGTGGAGGTGTTTTGCAGTCAGCAGGGGTCACGTTAGGTGGAGTCTGGCTCAGTACCTGAGCTGGACCACTGGCTGATTGGAACTGCATGGGCCAAGGGGACAGAGGATGGGGGGCCTGTCTCTGCTCTGCAGCTGCATGAAGCTGGGCATGTTTATGCACCCCCCGCCTCCCAACAGAATCCTTGCATTCGCTGTCGCTACAAAGACCTGATGACAAGCTACCAGAGCAAGGTGGCCAGCTTGGCAGGGCAGAAGCAGAAGACGGAAGTGCATATGGTGGTCAACCTTTTCCAGTCTGTGCTGGACGGGTTTGTCCGAGCGGCAATGAAGAGGACGGAGACGGACCCAGAAAAGGTATGCCATCCCTATCGGGGTCTGCGGGGCGATGGTGCCTAGCAGGTGTGCGTCTGCGCGCGTCTACATGCATGTGTGTGTATATGCGTGTGCGTAGCATTTCACTTACACAGTTGTGTTCCCATCCTTGTGTATTGCAGCCTGAGAAGAAGAAGAGGCGAGAGAAGAACTTCCAGGTGAGCACGTACCCTTCAGTCCTGGCTGGATATGGCGGCGGGGGGGGGGGTTCCACAAAACAGGATCTCTGTTAACTGGATCATTTGAGTTGGAAGTCAAGACGATTCAATAGGAATGCTCTTACCTAAGTTCTCATTGAGCGATCACGGCTTCTGGCTTAAATGAACCATCGTTTTGTGGCAGACCCCCCAGGACCCCTGGGATTCTGCTGAGAGAGCCTGACTTTGTCGTTGCTGTGCAGAAAGAGCACCGGATGGACCATGTGCTCAGCACCTATCAGGTGAACATCATGCAGTCATGTGACCAGTGCACGTCCTACATCTGGGGCATGGAGAAGGCCTACATGTGCAGCTGTGAGCATCACCGCCCGCACGTTACCTGCCCATTCGCACCCGTGTCTCTGGCCACTTGGCTTTCTGACCCTTCGATTCTGATTGTGTGTGTTGTGTGTGCTTGTGCGTGCGTGCGTGTGTGTGTGTGTGTGTGTGTGTGTGTGTGTGTGTGGGTGTGTTTTTTCGCAGCCTGCAAAATGGTGTGCCACAAGAAGTGCCTGTCGAGAATTGTCAAGTCCTGCTCCACCTACATCCCCAGGAAGGTGAGCCTTTCCGTAGCTCTGCCCAATATTTATGGATGGTCTCGGGGCATCAACCAATCAGAGCACATCGTGTTAAAATGGCACTTTTTCATGTGGCAGGATGCCGAAATGGGAGGCTCCCAGATCTTCGGCGTGCACGTGCGCTTTCTGACCGACAAGACACATACGGTGCCCATCATCATGGCCATGCTGCTGGAGCACGTGGAACTGAACGGCCTCTACACGGAGGGAATCTACCGCAAGTCCGGCGCCGCCAACCGCATGAGGGAGCTGCACCAGCGTCTGGAGACGGGTGAGCCAGCCAGCCCCGGTCCTCCTACCGCTCGGAGCAGTGCGACTCGCGCCCGTATGCGTAACAATGCTGGTCGTGTGCACGTTGCAGACCCCCAGGCAGTGTGTCTGGAAGACTACCCCATCCACACCATCACCGGCCTGATCAAACAGTGGCTCCGGGAGCTGCCGGAGCCCCTAATGACCTTCACACATTACAGCTCTTTCTTGCACGCCGTAGGTAAGTCCTGGCTTCTTCTGGATCGGGGCAGAGGGGTCCATCTTCCTGACCAGTACCCAGCGATTTAACAAAACATAACCCCCCCCTCCCCCAGAGCTTCCAGAAAAGTCTGAACGACTGAAAGACATTTACACGGTGCTGGACAGGCTTCCTCCAGCCAACTTCAACACCCTAGAGAGACTCATCTTTCACATGGTCAGGTGGGACGGCTTCCCTTGCTTACTTCCTGGGTATCGCTGACAGCGCACTGGACCCCATCACACACAACTGTAACGTTGGGCTAGCCTTCTCCCTTCCTTGAGTACTGACAGGCTTCTCCTCCACAGGGTGGCCAGAGAGGAAACCCACAACCGGATGTCGACGACCTCGCTGGCCATCGTCTTCGCCCCCTGTATCCTTCGCAGTTCTGACACCTCAAACCCCCTTGAAAGCATGGCAGACGTGAGCAAGACCACCATGTGAGTGCCTCACTTCTCCTTCCAGCCCAGATTCCAGGTTTGCTCCTCCAGAAGGCTGTGAGCCTCATGGTACCCTGGTCATGTGACCGCCTCTACACTGTCCCCGCTCACACAGGTGTCTGGAGCTCCTGCTAAATGAGCAGATGAGGCACTACACGGAGAAGCTGAAAGATCTGGAGCAGCTGGATTATGCTGAAGCCCTGGCCACAAAACAGCTGAAGCTGAGGAGGCAGAACACTGTGAGTCCCAGAGCCAGAGATCGCGGCTAAAATACAGCGTATAATGGGATCCACCTCATCCTCTAGGTCAGCGTTTCCCAATTCGTGGAAACCGTGTTTTTGCTCCCTCCCAGCTCCCTGACAAACAGTCCACAAAAATCTTCCCTATTGGGAACTCGGAGGGAGCAAAAACATGGACCATCGGTAAGTCCCCGAGGACCGGGTTGGGAATCACTTTGCTGATGTGATTCCTTGGCGCCGGTGATGTTAGCCACCAGATGTGCGGCCTTTTTCAGGAAGACAAAGTAAGTGACAGATGGATTCACCTGACAGATAAAGGGCAGCCGATCCTCACAGCAGCCA
>JAODKM010000042.1:14269761-14284938 GCA_026780845.1 Petrocephalus sullivani
GCAATAGAGAAACTGCATTGTACTGGTTAAACTGGTCCTATAGAGGTGCCTAAAGTGGTAAAAATGGCTTGGATGTTTACTAATCATGTAAATATATCTAATAAGAGTCCTATAAAGCTAACACCGGGAACCGCCACTCAGTTTATTTAACTCCCAGATCTCGGCAATACTCTTTTAAACGAAAGAACCGCACCTTCAAAAGACGGTAACCTTTCCACAAATGTATCTGTTTATATTTGTACGTTCAGTTAGTACTTGATTTGTTGTGATTTGGAGATGGAACAAACTCCTCCCTCTAGAGGGGCCAGGCAGCGGGCTTACCCGGAAGCCCCTTCTGGGATAGCCATTCACTACTTCCGGTCTCTGCGCCTTCAGACTGACGCACTTCCGGTGCATGCTCAAACATGGCAGTCTCCCGTCTGGAAATAAATTTTATTAGACTTTTGTCTCGATGTGAATCTATAGCTTTGGAGAAGCGGCTGGAAACAGAATGGAGGCTGGACAAGGTTGGAAACGAGATTTAATACAATTAAAAGTGCAGTTGACGTATAATATAATGGTAAATGCATGTATGGGCAGTTGACAGCCACGTCAGATGTATGGAGGCTGATTAATTCACGTTTCTCTGTAACCGAGGCTCTGATTAATCACAGCGGTCGCTGATCCTGGTGTGACTAAACATTATCGGCTTTTTTTGGCTCTGTTTTCCTACAGTATGTCGGTGCTCTCGAAGATATGTTGGGCGCCTTAAAGAAGAGTTCGTGGTAAGCCGGCTTCTTCAGACGCCCTTTCGTGGGCCACAGTTTATTTCTCAGGTGTAAATGTTATTGGGATAAATGGGGTAAAACTAGTACTCGAGTTGAGGGGGGATGAGGAGGGATGTCATCCCCCCTGAAATAAAAAGTCAAAATCATCCCCCTTCTAAAACGAACATCCCCCCCGTTCCATCCCTTAAACGATAAAATTCACCATCCGCCCTGATTTGTTATAACAATTCGACTACTGGGTAAAACCTAAACTATTAATTATCAGCGTTGAAAGCTGTTTAAACATTTACTAATGAAAATGCATTTATTGAATAAACGACAACATGAATACGCCCGATGTTCGCTTTTCGGCATAATAGGTTTCGTATAACGATTCTTAACCTGTTTGTCAGAATAGTTGCCCGTTTCTGGGATATTAACGCAGTTAAGGGCCGGGGGATTGATTCTGATTTAGGAGAGAGTAACCTGAAGGTTAATGGCTCAGAACCCAGACCCTGATTTGTTGCTGGATAAATGTCTGAATTGCATTGGTACTCATCGTAGATAAAATGTTTTACCACCTTAATGAATTCTTAATGTTATTTTATTAACCCCTGACTGGTTGTCACTGTTCTACCTCCTAGTAAGCCTGTCCCAGAGGTTTTAACGGACTATAGTCGGAAAGTGGACTTCCTGAAAGGCTTACTGGAAGCTGAGAAACTGGTCAGATTCTTGCACATCCCACTTTAGTGTAGTTTACTGTTAATGTTATTCTGAAGTCTAGCTTTTAATGTATCTGATGTGCGCCCTGTGTTCAGGCGTCCCCGACAGAAAAGGCCGTGGCCAATCAGTTCCTGGCGCCAGGTCGGAACCCCACCATAGCCAGCGAGAGGATGCCGGCCAGCAAAACCGTGCACATGCAGGCTAAGGCCCGCTGCACCGAGGAGATGAGGGGGGAACTGATGGGGGAGGTGGGTGTCTGAAGCGGCATTCTCAGAAACACGTGGTCACAGCACCACCTGCTGGTTATTTTGGGCAGAGCAACAACACTGATTAAGGCCTGTGATGCATCAGGACCGATATTTACAGCTACAAAAGTAATTTCAGTGCTGTGCTTTTATAATGGCGCAGGACTTCATTTTGATTGATCTTTGACTTTTTTTTTGTTCCAGGGCAGAACAAAAAAGGGTATGCATGTTTTTTCTTCTTCCTAAACTGGTTTCAAAAGGGTAAATGGTTATTTTTCAGGTTTAGTTTTTGAAGTTGTTTTTTCTCTACACATTTGCAGGCATTTCTGGAACAGAAGTAAGACACCGAAGGTAAGGATCCTGAACCATCTAACACCGCAACATATTTTACCTCCTGGGTGATAGTGGAGCAGGTTTTGTGGATGATCTCACAGCAATCTGCCTCTGGACGAGCGGCAGTCTGCAGCCGAGCTGGACGCCGTCATGCAGCACCACCACAACCTGCAGGAGAAGCTGGCGGAGGACATGCTGAGTCTGGCCCGTAATCTGAAAAACAACACCCTGGCAGCACAGAGCATCATCAGGCAGGACAACCAGGTTGGTCACAGGGCGGGGCTCTGGGAGCTGTGCATGCTGGGTAAGTGAGAGGCCCTCTCATCTGACAAATCCCGGTTGCTCCCACCCCCACCCCCCAGACTCTCACGCAGTCCATGAGGCAGGCGGACCTGAACTTTGAGAAGCTGAAGACCGAGTCCGAGCGACTGGAGCAGCACGCCAAGAAGTCCGTCAACTGGTTCTTGTGGCTCATGTTGGTGCTGGTCTGCTTCACCTTCATCAGCATGATCCTCTTCATCAGGCTCTTCCCCAGGCTGAGATGATGCCCCCCCACCCTGCCAACGTGTCCCAAATCGATGACTTGCTTGTGTTGGCAAATATGGCGCACAGCGTGACTTTCGGGTTGGCAACGGACCCGTTTACTCTGCTGGACCAGCTCCAGCCCTGTTGGCCATTTGACCTTTCATCCGTACTCCCAGGGTCCCGTTCAGGGCCTTAGGACTGACTCCTGTTTAGCTGGGTCTGGTTTGGTACATCTCCTCCTAACAACCCAACTGGCTCCTAATTTGGTCTTGCCCAACGTTTACAGGCTATTCAGCACAGTTCTTCTGTGTACATTTTGCCCCACGCTCTTAATGTTAGATGCATTTAAATGTGAGCTGGCTCTGCTTTGACCAGCAGTCACTGTAACTGACCCGCAGGAGGTCTCTACTCTCGATGCCAAGGCCTTCTCACGCCCCCTGGTATCATTACACTAAATCGCTGCTCCTGAAGCCCATGGCAACGGAGCTGGAGATTAGAATGAAAGATGGGTGATTACAGGGGAGCTGATCTGTCTACTTTGTGTGGGCTGCAGAAGACACTACTTCTGGCTGTCTCTCTCTAAGTGTCGTTCACTTTTGCCTGGTGGCTCATAGCACAAACCCATGTCCTTCCACCCCCCTCCCCCCACAACTCTACATGTAAGTCTCTTTGTATTTTGTTTTCTGCAGATCAGTCTGTATTGGTTGGGAAACTGGGGTTTGCCCAAAAGGATGTTTTGGGTGTACAGCCCCTAGAATCCTTTTCAACAACAGTGAGACCCCCCCCCCCCTTATCCTGGAGCACTATGCCTGTAACATTTTTTATTAAATAACTTTCTGCCCATGCTGTACGTGCCATTTTCTCCAGCAGCAGAGGGACACAGTGTAATGAAAATTGTCCTGTGCTTCCTGCACACCATAGTGCCAGCAATCAATAACAAAAGATGCAGGCAAACACTTAGCAGTGACCTGTGCGATATGCCCGTTGCTGGAAGCTGCTGTTTATGTGATGTTCTAATCACGTGACCTAGTGAGATTCTCTGTAACGGGGGCTTCTAGGAAGCAGAACATGCTGACTTTAAGTCCAGACTGCTCCTATTTTGATCCCTGGTCAGGAGCAGTTGGGACAGCAACATGCTCGACAGCCCAGCATAACACTGACGTGAATGACTGTTAGTGAGCGACTGTCTGCTTCACCGCTTATAGAGTGGAGACTGGTTATAGCGATCACGTCTGTCAGGGTGAAATTGATCACTAGAAGAGGATGATCATTCTAACATTCTTCTGTATATGTCTCTGGCAGATTACTATGTAATTGACATTTCTATATTTATTACATGAATATAAGGTAAGAAACGAACAGCATCGCTATTTGCTGAATTTACTTTATTTTTTTCTGTCATGTTTTCTGTGCACGCAGTATTAGCCTCAGGTAACGAGCCAGGAGCGAATGGGTTACTGTAAGGAAGGGCTTTTCAAATCTGGACCTCGATCCCTAATCCTTGTTTTAGTTCCAGGTAGTTTGTTTAATAATTACTGATTCTGATTGTCTGGAGGCTTCACACCTGGCTGAGAGGTAAAGGAGAGCTGGAAAATCAGCAGGGCTCGGCCCTTGAGAACCGTGATTTGAATAGCTCTGCTGTAAGGTAAAGTAGGGTTAAGTTAAGATAAGGTGACACTTTATCCCGGATGGAAATTAGAGTGTTCCAGCGGCTTACACATAATACACACAGAGTATACATAAAAAATTGCAGGTTTACTATCAAAGTCAAATAATTAAAAATGTTTCCGTAGTTTTAATTTTTTTCCATATGTTATGTATAAAAAACCCAAAATAAATACTGTAAGAGGATTATTTAATTACTATAAGCAATTCTTTTAAACAGTATTTGTACAGGAACAATCCTGTCCCAAGCTCCATGTAAGCAGTTGATCGCTATAAGCAGTTTCTTCTATTTGGGGGGGATTACTACTAGTAATGGTGCAGGCCGGCAGGTGGCGCCATATAACCATTAGAGCGGTTTTACAGCTACAGTTGGTTGTTGTAGAGTATACTAAAATGGTAACAGCTGGGGTTTCACATAAAATCCGTGGAAATATTTGCTTTCTGAACATTAAGTTGACTACACAAGACGCTGTATTTTGAACGCTATTTAATGTCTCTGCTTATATCCAAGTGTCATTAAACGGATGCTCTCGTAATATAACGTATTAAAATGACGAGATGTGGGGAACCTGCAGTTTATGAAAAACCGGGAATCATTTCGATGGCCAGTGAGCAGGACCTTTTCCTGGTCGACAACCAAGCCTTGGCAATTGTGGGACGGCAAACGAGTTCATTATAATGAAAGGAACAAAACAAGTCTGTCTTTCCGCCCCAGCAGCCCCGTCTCTGGTGCTGGCTTCGGGCACCCCCTCGGACTGACCCACCGAGCATTAATTGGACTTCAGATCAGGGGCATCTACAATCTCCATTAGGCGGAAGTCTCATTTGGTTGTGCTTAAAGTAATTACTTCACAGCTAACCCGTGAACTTTTCTACTTTATTAATAGATTTACGGTATTGTTTGGTATTGTTATTAAATAGTTTACATTATCCTCCTAAAAACCTAAACCAAGGTGATGAAGTATTACTATCTATTTCTATATAAACCTGTTTTTGCACAGGGTGGCTATCAGCAAAACAGCGATCTCTCATGGAATATCCGATTACAATGTCTAAAGCTGAGTTTCAATGCTGCTCCTAAGCGCTATAAAAATAACGATTGACCGTGCCCAAGGTGCCGCTAAGCCGCGGAGATGTGCGGGGTGGTGCCTGTCTGTTGTCCCGGCGTGTGGTGTGCCCAGTTCACCCTGCTAGAAGGTCTCACTGATCTTCTGCCGCCAAATAGCATCTAGGCGTCCAGAGACCTGGCACTGGCCGTGTCTGTACGAGACTGGCTCTGAGATCATCCGTTGGTGGTACATCAGCATCCTCAGCACGAACCGGGG
The DNA here is from genome assembly GCA_026780845.1 of Petrocephalus sullivani. Lineage (NCBI taxonomy): Eukaryota > Metazoa > Chordata > Actinopteri > Osteoglossiformes > Mormyridae > Petrocephalus > Petrocephalus sullivani. Next base: position 14,275,324 of record JAODKM010000042.1, read on the forward strand.
TCAAGTGAGGACTGCTTTATTGAGGACGCTTTTCGGAGTAGAAAGTATTTGGACAAGGATCAGTTGTCCAAGCACAGAACGCCCAGACTGACAAATGGCAGTGACATTTGGCGTTAGAGGTTTATTTGTGTTTGCTCATTAGATGCTTTTCATCAAGTGATTTTAAGTCACAGGTTTACACCATCTTGGCGTAATTTGGAACGAGTAATTAGGTACTTTGCTCTCATCACGTCCCTGTCCTTTTACATCCCGTGCTTTGCTCCCCGTTAATTGATACTTAATTGCAACATTAAGCGATCACATCACATGGGAAACATTTTACCTGGGGGCACTCGAAAGGGCAGATGCGGCAAGCCATGAGAGACGGACTTCGCAAGGTGCGATCTGAAGCCGGTGCCTCCGCCAGACTGGCATGGCGCTGTCATCGATGCGGTCAGGTTTCCATGGCTACCGCCTGGCAGGAGGAGGCTTCGCCGGGGGCAGCGAGTACAGAGTCTGATCGCCGCTCGGCCAAGCGGCAGCGAGCGAAAATACCAGCCCCGTGTAAAAAGAGCGCGGCGCTCCCCCTCCGTCCGTCTCTCTGTCCCTCTTATCGCCTTCTCTACAGCTCTTTGCCTCGAATTTGAAAGCAGCGAGTCAGTGAGAATTTCAGAAGGGTCTATTTTACCAGTTTGTCTAAACTCAGAAGGCTGTATAATAATATTTTCCAAAGCAAGACATACAGTATTACGTAATGTGTATGTATAAATGAAAAGTCAAGATTACATCGATGACATCGGTAAGGACTTTTGCTGTACTTTGTGCCATAACCCGAGGATTGCCAGCGTGATTTTACGCCAGGCTGCAGTCTTCCCTTTGTTATAGTGTCCAGGCAAAAGGGGAGACTCAAACCGTTAGCCTGCATGCTAAATCACTTGGGTGGTGAGGTAGTTCTTCACTGGTGTGCAGGTACTGGGATAGTGTTATTTGGCAAATACCTGCCCACAGTGGTCCTGATGTGGGGTGTTTGGGAAGATAACTGAATCACCCGAATAACCTAAGGGATGAAATGCCTGTCTTTTCATTCTCGGTGAAGCTAAGCTATAAGAGCTGTGGGTGAAATCTCACCATTCCCCACGGCCGGATTCGCCCTGGCAACTAGCTTGGCCGTGCTGGCTGTGTACAGCCTCCAGCTCCCAAACCTGGCCCATGAACCTTGTTTGCTCACCTGTGTGTTTGTTTAGCACAGCGGCGAGGCCTGACACTGGGCTGGGGAAACTTAGGAGAGGACTCAAGATGGGCGGCGTGCTGGAGCGCTGAAGGCCTCCTCATTCCATACTGCCATCGCGATCAGCGGCCCTGCTTGCCCTCCCCCCACTCTCTCCCTAGTTACTCTGTCTGCCCTTTTATCTTAAGTTCGGTGCCCATGTGCTGTCAGTCTGAAGCACTGCAATCAGTCTCATTTTCAATATCCAAAGGCTGCAAAAAACCATCATAGAAATAAACTTAGCCCTTTGTTAAATGTTTCCTCATCTGAACCTGGAACCTTGTCTGGGACAAGCTTGTCTGTGTGCGTTTCAGTCAATTATTTGGTCTTGATTGCTGTCCATGCTGCAGGAAGCCTGATCTGTGTGAGAGCAAGCTGGGCTACTCAGAGCCCGCTGACCCTGTGTGAACCCAGCACTGGTCCATATGAAGACTTTCAGTCACAAATCACGCAGGTTTCGCCCAGACGGGGTGGATTCCATTCCCGTTTAGCTGGATCTTGCCCCGTGGCCTTCCGCGACAGCGACAGGGGGGAAGGGTGTTTGTCCATCCAGCTGTGGGAAATCCTCCAATTGGGTTGCTACGTACTGTGAATGATCTAAGAGTCGTGAACAATTCTGAATTTGGGGGGAAGGTTTCTCAGTGTAATCTGCACGTCCCAATGGGACACTCAGCACAAGAGAGGCACAGCTTTCGTAGAAAAGCACTTGGAATTTGCTTTTTCCTTCAGATACTTAGTGATAATTACAATAATACATATGAAGTTGGAAAGCACTGCGTCATACTGTGGTAATATTCCTGTGATTATTATTAGGTACACAAACATGCACAAACACACACTATCAGTGGCACTTAAAATCCAGAGCAGCTAACCGCGCCAAGGACACAGAGTTGGGGGCAGTGCATCCCGAAAGCAGCTTAGAGAGCGGCTTAAGCCCCCCCCCCCCCATCGCATACTGAGCCTTAATATGATGCTGACAGCACCTCCACCTGCTTTTTTTGGGGGGGGTGGGGTGGGATGGGGTGTAAACAAACAGGCCCACTGACACGTGAGCGCGTGTGTGCATGTGTGTGGGCAGGGGGGTGCAGGGTGATACCAATGTCATAGCATAGGGGTGTGAATAATGCGATTCAGCTCGGAGACAGAACCCCCCCAAACACACACACGATCCCCTACCTATAGACACTGTGTAAACTCTCTCCTTTGCAGCCGTGACACATGCCGACAGCTCTCAGTGTGCTGGGGGACCCGTCCCCCCCCCCCACTATGGCATGCACCGTCCATAACCTGGGTGTCTCTATGGCAGCAGACAGTGAATGTTCTCTGCTTGCTCAACTCGGCCCGTCTCCTCGCCTCCCCGCCCTCCGATACATCTGCCTGGGATGGTGCTCCACTGGTGTGTCCTGTGAGTGAATGTTTCAGGTGAACGGTCACTCCGGGTCTAAGCAGAGTACATTCTCACACTGGGAGGACTTGCCTCTTTCCCCCAAACTTCCCCTCCCCAATTATTTATCTGCTGTGTGAAAGAATATTCACATTGAATCGTCCTGTCGTCTCAATGTATTTAACGATTCCCAGTTACAGTACGTGCTGCGCCTACTCTGTAATAAAGGTGCGAAGACTTTAAGATAAAATATCAGGTACGCAGGAGCGTCTTCAGTGACTTGTTTATTCATGCATAACAAAGATGTATAACAGCATAAAGCGGGAAAAATTAAAGACTAAGCCAAATCGTTTCACTGATTTGGATTAAAATGTTTCAAAATAATATGCAACCCTGAAGTGTCTGAGCTGTCGAGCAGTAAAGACAGTTTCTGAAGCGCTGGAAAAAAATGATTTAAACCGCTGGTTCCTGGGAATATCTAAACATAGAAGCATTTCAGGCGAAGCACCGAAAGTGTCCCTGAATTAATCAGCGGCACCGTCGCAACATTCCCAAACACGGTGGGAGGAAATCTGTTTGCAAGCCAGGTGTTGTGCTCGCTCCTCATTTTTTTTAATTTTTTTTAGAACACCGAATCTGGACACAAATGTCCAAAACACCCTCCACTGAGGTACGAGTCAATGGCACGTTCACAAAAATAGCAAGGTTGGAACTATAGGAAAAACAGGTGACCGTTCAAAATAATAAGCCAATATGCAAAAGAACGACGAAGCACGAAATACGAAACTATAACGTCGTGTACTGCCGAAGAGACGCTCGGGCTCGGCTTAGCTGAAGGTGTCGCAATTAACTATTGAGAAAATCCCTGTATTCCTTTTTTGGACTAATTTGTTTTGATTGCAATATGCATGTACGTTTTTAAGCAATGCGCTTATAATCCTGCAAGTAGGCTGCACAAAATAAAATAGTCATGCTCTGCGTAGTATTTGTTTCGTGCTTTGTTAAATCCATGCAGTTGTATCGAATTTAAAAGATATAATCAGGGGATATGCATTGCGACATATATCAGATATATAACCCTGTTGTTTTTCTACACTAAAACGTGATTCACAGCAGACGTATGCAATTGCTGTCTTGCTAGCGGAGGTCTCTAATTTTATCCGAATCCAGCAGAAGTGAGTGGATTTAAGTTGCGCTGGCTCGTTTTTTTGGCGATGCACAGAGAGAGGCGCTGGCCGGCTCCGGCTCCGGCTCCAGTCCGCATTTTGAGCAGACCTGACGGGTGCCCCAGCTGACTGGCAGCTCCTGTTTACTGGCGCACAGTCAGACAGTGGGAGCCCGAAAGAGACGAATGGCTTCGCTTCCGCGGACTTGGGCTGGGGGGTGAAACGAGAAGTTACTGGCCGATGCTGACGGCGTTTTCGCGTTTGCGCGCCCGCGGATGACGGCTAGCCCCGTAACAAGCTCGCCTCCGGCATCCTTTTAATCTCCAGCTGCGGTGCCCCCCCCAGTCTCTTGTTTTCCTGCATCAATTTGGGACAGAGCTGTGCAGGAGTTGGGAAGGAGGGGGGTGTCAGCCCGGAGAAAGCGGGGAGACGGTCTGCACGGCGTGTTGCCCCGAGGGCTTCCCTGGGACGCGCTCGGCCTTAATTCTGTATTATTTTTTAACTCGGTTATTCCTGCGCGCGGGGGGCGTGCGGCCGGCCGGGGCGCCGTTGTCTATAAAGCGCGGCGACCTGCGGCTCCGCGGAACGTGTCCCGAGTTTCGGGTCCGCGCAGAAAATCTTACAGAAATATCGCGTATATAAAATTGGTGATATTTCAATTATTAATAAGTATTATTCAGCCGCGGATCGGGGTGGGGGGGTCCTTACGGGAGTCGCATATAGCGCAGAGCCACCGTGGGCAGGGTTCCGAGCCGCACTGACCGGGAGCCTCTCGCGGTCCCCCCGGCTCGGTTCTTGTTAACCTTACCGGTCTGGACCTGGTTAGTCGCCGGGCTGAGGGCTATCGGTCCAGCTCGTCGTTTCTCCCGTCGGGCGAGCTCCACAGGCGGAGGCTTGAGGGTCTGACGCTAAAGCGAGACCAGGTGACGGTTACCGCGCGTTAGCCCGCCGGCTAGCTGGCCGCTCTCGGCTGCGCGAAGCGTGCCTCTGGCCCGCTGCCTTTAATCTTTCTGGGCAGGGGGGGCATTTATCGTGCTTTTTATTAAACGGTCCCAGGCAGTGAATGTGAACGGTCGGTTCTCTGGCGTGGCGATCTCGTGTCTCCAAACGGGAGCGGCTAGGCTAGGCTAAGGCACGACCGGCTAAGCTAGGCTAGGCTAAGCTAAAGGGAAGCAGGTTAAGCCAGGCTAGGCTAGGCTAAGGCGCGACCGGCTAAGCTAGGCTAAGCTAAAGGGAAGCAGGTTAAGCCAGGCTAGGCTAGGCTAAAGTAAGACGGGCTAAGCTAGGTTAGGCTAAGCTAAGCTAAAGGGCGGCAGGTTAAGTCAGGCTAGGCTAAAGGCAAGACAGGCTAAGCTAGGCTAAGCTAGCGAGCGGTGACAGCATGCGGCCGGAGCACTTCGCGGCCGTCCTGCTCACCGTCCTCTACCTCCTGTCCAGCTGCGGACACGCCGCCGGGGAAAGTAAGTAGCGCCCGTCCGTCCGTGTGCACAGAAACACCCGCCGCCGTACTCGCCCATGACGGCGGACGGCGGCAGTGATGGCAGCGTGCGTGTGTGTGCCGGGGGGGCTGTGTGAGAGCCACAGTCTGTCGGCGTGGCCAGTCGTGGCTGTCGGTAGTGCGGAGCCGGGGAGGCGCTGCACGGGGGCGTGTTTGCTCAGCATGCCCGCGGTGTGCGGGAGCGGCTCCCCGTGAGACAGAGAGTGCTGTCGGTCTCCGACACACCCGGGCCCGGGCTCCCGAAGCGTCACGTTAAAATGCCCCAGGCTGCGGGCTCCCGCGTTGCTTTGCCTGTATGTTTTCGCTGCCTCTCATGACCCCCTGCACCGAATGTGTTGTTAGTGTTTATTTGTGTAAAACTGGTCTGCGTGTGTGTTTAGTTGATTTAACAAGTGGATTTACCAAAGTGCATGAGCCAAGTTCAGACCTTGTATAACTGCGAGGGACGCTATGGATTGATGTTTGGAAAATGTTTGCTTGCTCCTGTCTTTCTTCATAAAATGAAGTACATCTACATGTTAAGTGAAAACACTTTGGAGATGGACGCAATGGAACTAGAAGAAGTATTTTAATCGCTTAAATACATTTTTGTTGAAACACCCCCATGAAATTCTGCTGTGGGTTAGGTTTAACCACCGCGTAATGGCATAAAGATTACCAAAGCGACCTTGGCAATTTTGTGGTCCATGTGAGATTGATATAACTTTTCGAGTGTAATGGCGTTTCCATGTTCTGTAAATTTGCATCTTGGTACTAAATGGGATAATTGTAAAATGAGTGTTATCCTATGGGGGTATTAGGTTCTGGGCTTTGAGTTTAATTGCAGGCTTGGGCCTCATGCTTTGATGTTTTCTTGTTCCTCTTGTCGCTGGGTGGCCTCTTTCCTGGCATACTTCAGCTGAGCAGAATTACATCCGCGAGTACCTAGTGCAGATTGAACGTGAGGCCCCGGGTTTTGCTGATGGTCATAGGAATGGCGGCCGCCGTCCAGATGTCATCATCATCTTTGAGTCTGTTCCTGTAGTGGCTGTAGAGACCCTTTGGGAGGTTGCATCCCTGCCTGAACGCGCCTTGATCCTCCTCGTTTATGGGCACATGTCCCGTTTCACATTCGTATCTGGTTTTGCCCCAGAGTCATTGGGTGGCGGCAGACATGCTTGTTTACACTCAATCTGGTGTTTTTGCTTTAGGAAGTCCGATATCGCTTGCCGTCGTTTTATTGTCCATGGATACTAGCTATAAGTATCAGGTATAAAAACATTTTTGACGGAGGTCCTTTAAAACCGAAACAAGACTTTTTTTTTTCTCTCTCCCCTGCATTACTTCCCGCTGCAGACCTATTTTGGATCTTCCCCTTTTGCTGAATCTGTTACAGAGATAGAGAAGATGGCTATAAAAGAGGAAACTTTCTAGTCTAAAGGCCCTTTCCCTTCATTTTCCAAGCCTGATCCGTGATGGTTTGTCTCGGAAAAAGAGGCTCATTCCCTGGGCGTTCTTGGATCTGCGTCTTCATGTATGGAGAACACTGATACATTTCCTGCTGATCTTTGTGCCACAAACCTTTCGCCGCCACATGCGCTGAATGTCAGAGTGTCCTGAGAAGAGAGAAATGGCATGAATTCTCATTTAAATGGAGAAGTTTTATTATTATTATTTTTTGCTTGCTTCTGATTCTGCCAACTGAAAATGTGCGTAGCTCTGCTGTAACTGGTTAGCGCAGGATTCAGCAGCCAGGGTGGAAAGGACAGAAAAATCGAGCTGTACAGCAGAGGCTATCTCCCTTCCTCGCTCCTGTCAGGTTTGCAGGAAGAACGAGGCTATTTCTGCACCTAGTGAGGACCTCTGACTCAGACAGAGCCATCTTGTAGTCCGCACGCCTTGTAAACAAACTCCAGCTCATGCATATGCATGCACGTAGATTAGCTGGTGTGGGGCCGTGGCCCTGTACGAGAAGCGGCACATTGACAGCCAGGCCGGGGGCTCAGAGTCTGCGACTCGATTCCAGCCATAAATTTCTCCTTCTGGAAGCTGATGCGGTTTCGTTAAGCACTTGACTGCGTTGTTTTTCATGTGCACGTGAAGAGGTCGAACCTTTGAACTCAGGGTAGTGGTGAAGGCTTTCCCCACAATGCCTTGCCTGTGGAATGCGAGGGCGGTCTGCCCTGTAGGTGCTACTGCGAGCTGGGTGTGACCCGTGATTACCCCCCCACCACCACAATGAGGAGCCTGTCCATTAGCCTGTGTAGGTTCTCGTTCACAGTGGCACCATGACATGCCTGAAGCCCCGCAAGAAGGTGCCTTGGACCTTTGGTAACCTAAACTTTGACACGTTGCCTTCCATGCAGAGTTTATTTGCTTGGGTTTAAGGTCGATCTTGGGCTCCAGGTTTCATGCTATCGCTGGCGTACCGTAAAACTCGAGTTTCAGCATGGTGCCAGCCGGTAGCAGGATGCTGTGCCTCCTGTTTGCGGTCTATTCTCAGCTCTTATTAGTGAGTCGACCAATCGCGGGAGTTACTGTGGAGTGTGGCATCAGCGACCAGCTAACTGAAGACGCCTCATGAATTATAAGGGATTATTACTTAAGTTATGCCGCCAAGACCAGCATATCCTACTATTCCTGAGGAATGCCCCCTTCCCCAGATGCAGACTGTTGTTTAAAGACCCCCTGGGTACAGTAATGTCACCTTGTGACTTGGTGGGAGCTCGCCCACCCCCCTGGCCCGCCTGTGGATCGTGGATGGAGCTGCAGACGGTTTGTCCAGGTGAAGCATGACTATGGGAGTCATTCTCACCACGCTGACTATGCTCAGCTCGACTGCCTGCCGGTAACGAGGAATCCCTCCTCAGGGCTGGGAGTCGCCCTTGGCCAGTGTCCTCTGTTTTTCGATCAGATGGTCGTAAGGAAGGCAGAGTTTCTGAGTGTCAGCGGCACCCAAAACAAGAGCGTGAAAACGAATCTCCTCAGATCGATGCAGCTTGCCCGCGTCAGTCCCAGAATTAGGGGCAATAAGTTGCGCATTTGTAGAAGTGGGTGGGCTCACTTTGCCTTAAAGGGGAGTTTACTGTGAAGGTCATTCCTACTGTGATATCATTGGTTTGAAGGAGGCCTTATCTTTAAAGGCACCCTGTTAGACCTCATGTTGACCTCCCTCCTTGAAGGTTTATAATCTCAATTCCCTGAAAAACAGGGGTCTTGTGACTTGTATGGTTTGGCTGCAGGATACACAGCCTGTTGTGGTGGCTTAGGAAGTCTCACCTCTTGATGTTCTGTTGATTGATTACTCCTACCTCTGTAGGCTGCTGTATGCCTTGTACTTCTGTGTTCTTTTTCGGCTTCCTTGCCAAACCTGTAGTTTTACTTTACATCAGCACTCTTAAGACCTAGTTAATACTGGGTTTTCTTCGTGCATCTAGTGACTGGTCCAATTAGTACTTTTATCTGTCAGTCACTCATAGGAAAAGCACACAAACTCTGGAGGGGTAAGTATATAACAGTATGAGTGAAGAGGATGGCTCTGCGGGGGTTGGTGTTGAATGAGGGTGGGGAGGGGAATCGTACCTGTAAAGCACCGCGCACCCTGTAGGGGGTGCTGCAGCCCGGCGCTTCTGAGCCTCCCTCGCCATCACAGCTGCGGCAGGCCTGGTCGCGACCTGCTCTCTCCAGCACACGCGTCGCTGTTTTGTCTCAGTCCCAACATCCAATTTCCTGCGAGATAATGGGAGCGCTGGCCGGCTCCCGTCGCTATGACGACCCCGCTGTTTGTGCCGTCTCCAAACGAGCCTTATTTTTCACCTGCGGATTTCTCAAAAAACACATAATGAGCAGCGTCACTGTGGCCAGATGGGCTCCGAGCTCCGGCCAGCCACGCACACGCGGCCATTGGCTCCAGCCTCCTCCCTGCCCTCCCTGAAAGGCGGGATGATGGGGCTTCCTAATGAATGTCTTCATTAAAGTCTAACCCCAGGCCCTGACTCAGTTGTCATATTAATCCTTAATCCTGCTTTGCGGTTAAAGAAAATGAATGAAAACGTGTTTTTCAAAAAAGGAAAAAAAGCAGCCCCCAACCCTTCAGTCCCACCCGCCACTCCCCAAAACCATGAACTAGGACGCTTGCTGTTTGCTTACATCTCCATCCATCCTTACAGTGCTGGGTGCTGGCTGGGGGGTTAAACAGGGATGATTTAGTGTGGTGGTTTTCCTGAGAATATGTTTGGGGGGGGGGGGGGGGAGTTGCCTCTGCCGGTTTGGCCCCGGTCCGGGCGGCTGTCGGGGCGGGGTGCCGGGACTCCTGGCAGAGCCCGTTGGGGCAACCTTTCAC
>JAODKM010000042.1:14333425-14349791 GCA_026780845.1 Petrocephalus sullivani
GGAGAAAAAGTTAGTCAGTTTCCCAAGGGGGAGAGGGGCCGCCTTTTAGATTTTATCCCCCCCCCCCAAAACCCCCCCCCCCCCCCCCCCCCCCCCCCCCCCCATACACACACATCATACATTCCTCATTGTCCTTTCTCTGTCAGTATTTTTCTGCAGGATCTCCTTCAGGGACTGCATGTTTTGCATCATCTTGGTCCTGGTCTTGCGGTGGGCACATACGCGCTTGAATATCTGCTGTTTTTGTCTGCTTTATCACCAAGGCTGCGCAAAGGCTACTGAACGTTACGATATTTTCGCGAGGTTGCATTTCCTATCAGAAACATGATAAAAAAGAGACGTGATAAAACCAGCCACTCGTTTTCTCATGATATTTTCTTCATTGCCCTCTGCCTTCACATGCATTTCTCAAACGTGTGTCTTGGGCAGGGGTGGGACATGTGACTTATAAGTACGCATGATTTCATACAAAACCTGGCTTGGCTTCAAAGGCTTAGCGGTAATAGCATAAATCGGAGGAAGTGGAAAAGAAGTGGAAATAGGTCAGACAAGGAGGGTAGGAAGGGGAGTTTGCATAAGGAAGATAAGAAACCCACAGAGATGAATCTAAATTCCATCCAGGTAATTAAAGTGAATGAAACCAGTGAGAATCCTGGTTTTCACTATGAAAGACCTCTTTGAACTGCACTGTGTGTGGCTTACTAGCATATTTCCTTAAGTGACTGAGTGTAAGCTGCCAATTTAAGATGCGTCTAAAATTAGACCGTGTGGCCGACCTGTTTTGAAATTGACCCGCAGAAGAAGATGATCACATCGAGTGCCGTCGGTGGAATGGGCGATGCGATTTTTAGCTTAATATGGCAGCCGAAGCCAGCTGCGTGCTGGACGTCGTTCCGAGGAATCGGTGGAATCCAAAACACAGGATCGAGCATTTACTGGAAGGAGAAACGCAAAGGAGAAATGGAGTCCTGAGTGTATCCGTGTACGAAAGACAACGTAGAGAAATTAAGACATTTAATTTTAGGCAGCATATTAGTCATTCATTTCTCTGAAGTCTTTGATGCCTGCAGGAATTTATGGTAATGGGTATTGTGAGATTTACAGAATTTGGTCATGCACAAGGGGCCAAGCATATCATTCGAGGTTTCGATAGCAGAGTGGCATTAGTATTGGTGATACATAGGAGTGATTTGAATGATTTCAACTGTATCTCATTCACAGATTCCGTGCCAGAGGCCTTTAAAGAGGGAACTCTGCATGTTTGGTTTGGGTTTGCTGTGGCACCTTTAAAGTCCGATTCCTTCTGGGAAGATGCGTCAGTAAAAGTAAATCATGCTTGTGTATCTCACAGGTGCAGGCAACAGAGGCACTATTCAGAAAAGAAGTGCCATAAATTTTCAGATGTTACTGCTCACTCCTTTCTCCTCCAGTTTGGCTCTTATTTTCACAGGCGTCTGGGAAATAGCTGTGGGGAGAGTAAACTTAACACACACAAGCTTCTCAAAACAACACTGGCTTTCTTCCCGAGTTATTCCAGCTTCTACAACAGTCAAACCCAGGGAGATAAAGTTAATCTGGGAATTACTCTGGTTATCTGAATGATGGCCCTCACATTCTGTACTAGAACGTAACCTGAGGTTGCTGAGCTTTGGACAAAACCCAAGAGAGTTTGGAGGATGGAGCTGGTCAGACTGGGCATATAGAGGATGGAGCTGGCCAGACTGGGTTTGTGAAGGATGGAGCTGGTCAGACTGGAGGATGGAGCTGGTCAGACTGGGTTTGTGAAGGATGGAGCTGGTCAGACTGGAGGATGGAGCTGGTCAGACTGGGCATGTGGAGGATGGAGCTGGTCAGACTGGGTATGTGAAGGATGGAGCTGGTCAGACTGGAGGATGGAGCTGGTCAGACTGGGTATGTGAAGGATGGAGCTGGTCAGACTGGGTATGTGGAGAATGTAGCTGGTCGGACTGGGCTTTTGGGGGATGGAGTTGGTCAGCCTGGGCATGTGGAGGATGGAGCTGGTCAAATTGGGTATATAGAGGATGGAGCTGGTCAGACTGGGTATGTGAAGGATGGAGCTGGTCAGACTGGGTATGTGAAGGATGGAGCTGGTCAGACTGTACATGTGGAGGACAGAGCTGGTCAGACTGGGCCTATAGAGGATGAAGCTGGCTAGACTGGGTATGTGAAGGATGGAGCTGGTCAGACTGGGTATGTGAAGGATGGAACTGGTCAGACTGGGTATGTGAAGGATGGAGCTGGTCAGACTGGGTATGTGGAGAATGTAGCTGGTTGGACTGGGCTTATGGAGAATGTAGCTGGTCGGACTGGGCTTTTGGGGGATGGAGCTGGTTGGACTGGGCTTTTGGGGGATGGAGCTGGTTGGACTGGGCTTTGGTGTGCCTTAAGTGCTCAGAGTCGGGATGTCAGCATGTTTCCGTACTTGGCATGAAAGCCAGGGAAAAATGGATTCTCGAGCCATCTGAATGGCTGGGCTCAGTTTCACTGTGAAGGTGTGCCATGCATACATTTAAAGTCCCTCCTGTCCACCCCCCCACTCTCAGAAGCCACAGTGCTGCCGCATTGGGCTGGCAACTGTAAATCTCTCCTCACCCAAAAGCCTGTGCCAGATATCCGCTGAAGGACAAAGGAAGACAATGCCGTAATCGGAAGACCTTGTAAAAAACCTCCCGGCAAACAGAAAGTTCCCCCTCACTCCTGGTCTGCTAGGCTTGGCAGGAGTCCGAGGACTTACCTGGGGCTAAAGTGGGCCAGGTGCGTGAGTCAGAACCACACAGGGACAATCTTAGATCTGATCCAGCGCAGCTGACATATCCACCCTCCCCCACCACCACCAGTTTCGGTATTTATGTTTTTTTTTATCAGCAAATTAGACACCATGGATAGCAATTAGAGGGAACTACAGCCTCACCTATAAGCTGAAACTGTGATGTATAGACAAGGGAGTCAATCTCCACGGGACTGTTATCAGCTTAGAGTGTCATTACGCTCATGCACCCCGTCATTACGTGTCTGCTGCAGACGTCTGCCATGTCATGTTCAGCATTTTCTGCTGTCTTCTCGCTGGCACATTCGGCTCTATGTGCCGATCAGACCTTAATGACGAGTGCCTATCCGATCAGACCTTAATGACGAGCGCCTACCTTTTCTGACCGGCTAGCCGTTTAATAACCATAGATCTCGGCCACACCGCTGCACGGTGACTAGGTCGGAACCGCAAGTCTGCAATGACTGTAATTATTTTCCCTGTTTTGCCTCGAGACGCATTATTTGCGGCATCTTGTTATGATGTGCGGCCCACGACCTATCTTGTCTTGACTTCGTATCGGAATGCTCGTCATGCGGGGAGGGCAATAATAATGGAACTCGCCCAGGCCATCTCCATGCCTCATCCATCCGTCGCCCGCATTGTGTGAAGCATGGCACCGACCTGTCTGTTTGGTTTCCTGGCAAATGGGCCGATTGCCTGATGTCGTTAGAGTGTCTTTTGGAGGTCTGACGTGAGATACATTGCTTGTAAGCTCATCAGCAGCAGGGGTGGGCAGCTGGAGGAGCCGAATATTTAGAGTATCATAGTGAATAAATCACAGAAGGTTCCGGATGACACGGGAGGGCATGACGGTTTTGTTTGAGGGGGCGATTAATTCTTTCTGTTGCCGGCAAACGTCATACGAGGCTCCATACGGACGGCCGTCAACGTCAGCGGCAAAGGCTGCCGTCCACGATACGCCACCGCGGGTGAGAAGCCGGATGCCGGGGCAGAGCATGACTGAGAACTGGAGAACTTCGTCGATCCGTGATGGGCAGGGGAGGAGATACTGCCGGAAAGAGAAACCAGATATTCAACCACTGAATTAGTGCAGTGCTGCGTGATTCAGTGGGGGTTCGGTCAGGCCTTGGGGAATACGGCAGAGGCTGAATGGCGTGTCCATGGGTTTGCGCGGCTGCCATGCTGACGCACACACTTCCAGTGCTTAAAATAGGACCGCGGTCCGTTCTGCTCAAGGTGGGTGGAAATGTCACAAAGAAAAGGGTAACCTGCCTGACAGGAGGCAGGACGCACGCGTCTCCAGTGCGCCCCCTTCTGGTCGTAAGTGATGCATTCTCCTTCCGGCCATCTTTCACCAAAGCAAAGGTCTATCAAGCTATGCCAAGTTTCTTTGCATATTTTTATTAAGCACGATCTAAAAGCATGATATACCGTAAGACGCGTTTCCATTCCTTTGATGTTATTTCTGATACGTCAATTTAAATGTGTAATTTATTGAGGTAAACAGAGAAAAACAAGTGCGAGTATAGAGACATTTCCGCTGAAGTGTTTAGTCGGGGTGGATAGCAGTGATAATTAAAGAATTTGGCTTTGGATGTCCGAACATTGGCTGATCAGGGGCTCTGGAGCAGCAGTTTGAGGCCTCTGAAGAAATAACAAGCAGGAAGGCATCCTGGCAGAAGTCCCTCCCCCTGACTGGCAGGGTAAGACAAGCGGTCTGGACATATAAACCGACCGAGAGTTAGCGGGTGAACATCAGTGACAGATAAGAGGAAAGTCTCGCGTTTCATCTAAGATTTACCGCGCACCATAAAACCCATATGAAAACCATAAAAATGTCAGCGATCATAAGATCACTATCCTAAAAATGTCACCTCAGGCCGCTCCTAATATCTGAAAAGCAGGGATTTGATGTTCAAAGTCACGTCATTGGGCGCCTGTATTGACTTTTAGAATAATCCACAGGCTTTGACTAACTTTTATCTCCTTTGCCATGTCTGATTTCAACATAAATGCCTCAAAAAATGAGAATGCTGGGTGGTATTATGTAATAAGTCCTCCAAAGGAAAGGGGGCACAATCTGAAAAAGAAATGCATGGTTTGGTCCAGCTTTCTGTTATCTGAGGGAAGAGGCGCGAGCTTCTCCCCCTGGGTGGCACCTGGGATGTCGAAGTGGGGCTGGCTTACTTAACGAGGCTAGATCCGAGCGAATATGGCCGCCAGTCTGTTCTGATTGCCGCTCAATGCCAGACGGACCGTAAGCTGGTTCCTGATGATTAGCACCGTGGCCTGTCTGTCGCAGAGATGTTTTTGCATCACCAAATGCAGCAGTGCCTCAGCCATGGTGATAGGCAAGGTGTGCAGCCTAACAGGAATCTGACCAATGGTTCAGGAACCGCTGATACTGTAGCAAACCAGCTGCCGGGTTCCACCCCGTTCTATGGCTCTGATAGGGGTAGCGTGCAGGTTGTTGCTCCACGTGTGGAGAGAGTGATTCCTACTGATGGACGGGCTGACAGATGACCAAACGGGCAGGAAGACATGAGAAGAGCAGTCAGCTGAAATCTAAGAGAGGCTGGATCGGTTACAGCTAACGCTGACAGCGGAGCGCACGGCCAGACAGCTCTGTACACCTGCGAGCTAATGTCTTCATAACAGCAAAGCAGCTTGGCCACCATGCCTCTGCGGTCGCAGTGATCCTTAACAGCCTGTCTCTCTTTCCGTGTTTCCACCGTTCTGTATCAGTGTCCTTGGTCATCTTGAAATAACATGACCTTTAAAAAGCCATAAAACACCTGTTAAGGAGCAGCCTGAACATTTACTGCGAAAATAATTAGCCTAAAAGATATTTATGTATCAATCTTTAGCTGCAGATTGACCTACAGCCTTTATTTTGGACCTTTATAATAATATAGTAATATCCGAGTCTAACTACTACATTTACATTCCACAAATCTTGGGTTTACTTGTGTATCCATGAACAAAAGCATTTATCCTGAAGTTACATTGACCGGCTACATGCTACCTTCATAAATACTTTGACTTTTAAAGCTACAAACAAATATACACTCAGGTACAGGTGGAATGCTCATTGGCTGACCCCATAGGTATGTGCAAATTTTCATTGGCTGGCTCTGTAGGAATGTGTCACATGCGAGTGTTCATTGGCTGGCACCGCAACAGTGTTTTTATTGGCCCATAGCTGCGCTTACCCCACGGCCGCAGCATTACGATCACCCGCAGGTTGAGGTTTGGAACCCAGCTGCGATGAACCAAAGGAAGCAGCTGAAAGCCAATGACGGGCTCGACTGCAGCTCCACGGGGGCTGGTGACTGAAGCAGCTTCACGCTCCTGTTATGCTGTGACACCCCCCCTCCTGACGCCGACATCCATCTCTTTTGTCTGAGGTTTCATACCTGTGCCCTCAGACATCTGTGTTACAGGAGCTTGCTGAGAACATCCAGGAGTGTTTGGGGGGTGGGGGGCACACAGGCCCGCTGACACTGGGATCTGCTGCCACTGTCCCCACCCACACCCATCAACCCCCCCCCCCCCCCCCCCCCCAGGGCTTCTTCAATGGCGAATTGGGCGAGCTGATCCTGCATGCCAGGCCCCACACACGGCCCGTCCTGCCCATGGGCTTCCCAGACGACTCCGAGCGGCCCAAGGTGCCCCCACGGCGAGAGAGCGTTGGCCTGCCCCCCACCAAGCCGGAGGTGCCTCCCCACCTGCTAAGCACCACCAACCAGCAGGGCAAGCAGTCCGGCGTGCAGCAGCAGTTCCCTATGAAGCTGGCCAAAACCAAGGGCTACCTCGGTCAGTGTGCCCCCTGCCTCCCCCACCCCCCCAAGCTGCCATTCCCCGCCTGATGAGTCTCACCCCCCCAACCCGCCCTGACAGGCTCCAACGAGACGAGGAAGGCCACCTGGCAAGGCCAGAGGTCCCTGAGCCCACTGCCGCCGGTGCCGCCACCGCGTGCCACAGGTAAGGCCGCTGTCCCTTGTACCCCCCAGCCCCCGATGCTTGGTCCGCCCACCTGATCCGGCTCGTCCTCTGTGCAGATCCCGCGTGCCCCCCAGACCTGCTGCTGGACACCCGGCCTGTGGACCCGGGCGCCCATCTCCCCAGGCAGCCTCCATACAAACCGGGCAAGGACCCAGCCAAGGAGGACGTCATCTACTTCTGACCTTCCGGTCACATGACCCCGCGGGCCCGCCCCTTGGGAACGTGCACTCAGGAACCTGCTGGGCTCCCAGGAGCCATTCGTCTTAAATTGGGACTGTTCTTAACATCTATATTTACATCCAGCACATTTTTTATTAGGAGAGAGACTTGCCTGGAGGTCCTTACCTTCCCATGATGCCGAGGGTCGATAGTCTGGTGTACTTCCATGATCTGAAGTGGGGAGGGAAAGCGAGCTGGGGCGTGTTTGGTACGAGGAGGGATGGAGAGCAGGTCTTGCTGAATGCGAGGCACACGACAGCCTTTGAGGGACTCTCTTCTTTCCTGATTTATTCTCTTAATTTTAATGCTTTTAAATTTTTTTCAAGAATCTTACTGTGGTATTTTATGGTTTTAAATAAGGCCAGTTTCCTCTGTCTTAAATGACGTGGAGATGTCAGTTGGGAGAGTATTCGGATTTGTCGGTGTGCTGCTCGTCTCTGACATCGCCTGACTGCCCCCTGCTGGTCTCTAACTGCCCTGCGCACTCTGTGATGGTGGGCGTGGTCATTATCTGCTTGTGACCTGATTTATTTTCCCCAGCTGTCGTTTCCTTCATAGAGAATGAGAATGTAAGATAAGACCAAATTATAGTGATTTTAAATCTGGAGTTAATATATGTGTAAATGTCATTTTGTAAGTTTCCTGTGATCGACAGGCTGACTTCCGAGACCCCCTTTGTGGGTCAGCGGGGGTCTCCATCTTCTGAAGCCCTTTTGTCAGAGAAATGAATGCGCCTTTTGTATGGCATGCTTCTGGAGAGGATCATTCCCTTACGGAATGGACCAGGACTCGGGGTCCGGTGATTGACCCATTATGCTGTAAATAACTGCACCGGACCGTGGTATCGGGCCAGAACCCCAGCTGGAGTTCGTGACACTCTTCTAGAAAGCCCCCCCCCCTCCTCTGCATAGTGGTACTTCCCTCCCCTGCCCTCCCACTGGTACGTGTATAATGTGGATCACACTTGTTTTCTCTCTGTGGAGGTGGGGGGGGCTGTGTTGTTTTTTTTTTTTTTTTTAATCCCCCATCTGCCTCCAGAATTCTCTGTAGTCAGCTGGGTTGCCCAAAGAGACCTTTTCTGACTGTGCTTTCTGTATTGGTGGGGGGGCTGGAGCTCTGCGTTTTAGCTTCGATACAACCCCCTCCCCCAATCTGGCCAAGCTGAAGCAATTAAGCACTTTACTATTTAACCTTTTTAGATGTGTGTGTGTGTGTGTGTGTGGGGGGGGGGGGGGACCCCTGCCCCAGCCCACCACTGCTTGCTCCTGGGACCTGCATCTTCGTCTCTCTGCTCCGTTTGTCCAGGATTTCACAACGCAGGCGTCTCTCTTAGAAACCTGAGCATCTCACTGTTTCTTTTCTGCCTTTCCACTCCGTGTTCCATGTCCCGAAGTCTTCATCTCTAAATTCTGGCAGCGAGTCACTGTTCTCCCGCATTTGCCACGTCCCACAGTCCACCCCGAACAGCCGTCTTCTGATTCCTGTCCTTTGTTGACCTGTGACTTCCCTGGGGGTTTAATCTAATGTCTGTAGCACGCCGAACAATCAGTAATTCAAGAGTTAATGTTTTATATGCCGTACAACATGAGAAATTCCAGAACTGCTGCCTTAGAGGAAATAATTTTTTAGCAATAAAACTTGAAGATGGTTTTTGTGTTTTTTTTTTTTTTTTTTGCTGGAGGCGTGGTCACCTCTGATGGGCATCTCATTTAGCCATTACGGTTTGTGCATGTGTATTGGCCCCACCCACTCTCCTCATTGGGTTGTGACCTTTCACCTTCATCTGTAACCTCTTCTCAGCCTATTTACTGCCTCGTTGGACTGTGGAAGACCTCACCTGAACCCCTGTGTCCCAAGCCAGTACAGAGAAGCTCTCTTTAAAGGTTAATCAGCTTGTCCCACTGTGCAGAATCCAAAGAAATGCTGCTACTGCTGTTGGTTTGCTGGCAGTGACTGCAGATGTGTTTAGCCATCCAGCTGTAGTGTGTGTGTGTGTGTGTGTGTGTGTCGTTCTTAATTTTGCTGTTCACCTCTAACTGCTTACTGGCCACTTAGCTAGCTCACCCCACCAGCTCGCCTGTAAACATTAAGCGTATTCTCTACGTATTCTTTAACGTCTACTATTTTAGCACGAAGTCTCTCAAACCAGTCCTTGGGGAGCATGACGGCCACGTTTTGGCCTGGGAGGGAGCAGAAGAGCCCAGCGTGCTGCCCAGGGGATTAGAACCAACAACCATCTGGACACAGACACGGTCCAAACCCAAAGTGCCCCCCCACCCCATTACTAGCTCTGTTAATAAGAGAATAAGTTTTTGAGTTCATCAGTGGGTGCTGCATTCGGGTCCATAAAGTTTTGGACAAAGGGGTTAGTTTCTCACTAAACAAACTGGAACAGAATGAATTTATTTGAAAGCAAATGGACAAAAGCAGACTGTCTCCTGTAAGAGCAAACTACCATCAAGCTGCTAACGCCCCAAGCGCAGTTTGTCAGCAGGGGGCGCCATGACACTGCTTTCATACAGTAATGAATCGGCAAAGACGCAGTCTGCTTCATAAACAAATCTACCTTTACAAGAAATACAAACTCAATCTTTGGACAATCCAATAAGGACAAACAAAAGCGCAAGCAGGACGCAAATCTACGCCGTAAATGTAACTCAGAACATGACATGAGTATTGGTGGTATAGTGGGACCTTGGAGGGACACGCCAGGCTCTCCCCTGAATAGTGTGGTGTTTGTGCCATTGCTCATAGAAGGGGCCGGACCCAAGCTGAAGCAGGTTTAACAAAGGTCGCTGTGGTCAGCCTTGGTTACGCGGTCGGCATGTTCGGGGCCATTACCCGGCAGTCTTTGTCCATGGCTGGGTAACTGCTTGCATCTGAAGCTACTTGAGTCACATTTTGAAGCTGAAATGACAGGATGGCGGTTTGACAGCAAGGAGGTTTCAGCCGAGGGTTCCGTGAGAGGCAGGTAGATGCTGAGAGGCCCCCCCTGGGTGGGGGGGGGACAGGGCCCTCAGACACGCTCCAGTGTGGACTCTGTGTGTCTGTTTGTACGTGTCATGTGTGTGTACACCCTTCTGCTTCAGGGGAGTTACTGAATCATCTTAAACACAGCGATGGACCTGTGTGTGGCTCCCCGAACCTCGTAACAAAATAATGTCTTTAGGGTGGAGAGACGACGGAGTGAAAGCAGATTATGGGGTAGCTGCCCCACCCCACATCCGCCCCACACAGAGCCCCCCCGCCCCCGCTCGGGGCTGCTATCGCATTTTGCTGGGCTGGGTGCTCACTGCCCCCCTCTGGCCGGTCAGGTTGCTCAGGACGCAGTTGCTGGCCAGCACAGCCAGGCTGCCGTTGAGGGCCACCTTCTTCTTCTCCCAATGTGGCTCCTCCTCTTCTTCCTTGGGGTCACTGTCCTCGTCACTCCGCTCGTCCTTCTCCACCTGAGGGCGGAAGGCGGACCCCGTGGTAAATGGCCTCGTCTTCCTCCTCACTGCCACTGAGAGCCCCGAGGCCCGCCATGGTCAGCACGCTCACCTTCCCAAGGCAGAGGAACTTGTAGACCATGCGCAGGATGAGCCAAGCCCAGAAGACGTGGAGTCCCTGCAGCACCAAGAGGAGCCCGTTGAAGAAGTAATATCCGAAGAAGGGCTGAAATTCCTCCATGGACAGGACCAGCGTCGTGTGGATGATCCTGGTGGGAGGAGAGCCAAAGAATGACTCATGATGTAACTTCCTGAAAGGTCACATCTCAAGAATACCCCCCAAGAAAATGAGGACAGACTCTTACTTGCTGGGAAACACCACAAGCCGGGTCACCAGGAACACCACAGTGAAAACCACGAACAGGAAGTCACATGTCCTCCTCCAGCCGGCATAGTTGAGCATCTTCGCTGACTGTGGAGAGCACGAGCACACTATGAGCCTCCTTCTCACCGTGACCGAGGAGAGCGCCCTCTACAGGTGAAGCCCCTTCAAGTGAGATAAGGAACGCACCCAGAGGCACGTTCCACTACAGAAAAAAGCGGTGCGCTGAGCACACGTCCCCAGCAAACCCGTTATTCTGGTGCGGCTGAAGGGGATCAGCTGCTGACTGCCAGCTTCTGGCCAAAAACGTGGTGGGGGGGGGTTGGCCAGCAGGAGCAGGTCCTGCAGCAACCACCAGGGGGCACTCACCTCCAACAGGAAGTCCGACGAGTCGTGGACTAACATGACCAGGGTGCCGACACGGACGTAGTTGGAGCAGTAGGAGAATCCGAGGAGGACGATGGCGGCCAGGTGATGGATGATCTGCTCCTTGAAGTCCTGGAAGCAGAGAATCTGTGAGGTTAGTGGGGCACATGCGCGCACACACACACACACACAAAATGCAGCGTTCCGGCTGAAAAGCCAGCGGGTCGAGCGCCTGGCCCTCAACAGCCGCGCTCGCCGGAGGCGTGAGAGAGCTGCTGAGTGAAACATTAATAGGGGGGAGGGGGGGGGTCAAGGTGAGCAGGGGGTTGGCGGCTGGGTCACTGCATTACCTTCCTCTTGATGTCCACAGAAACGCAGAGCAGCAGGGACCAGTAGAAACCCAGCTCCAGGAGGTAGTACCAGTAGTGGGCGGTCTGCACGGACTGAGGGAGTGAGACAAAGACGTGAGCGTCCCCCCCCCATGGTGACACTCAGCTTTTAGTGGGACGGGACGGGCAGAGACTCACCTGATGGGGGTACCCCTTCCAGCACTCACTCCGGTCCCATAGCCAGGGGCTCTGTAAGGCAGAGAGTGACGCTAAGGGTTGCGGGGCCAGCTGTCGAAGATGGCAGCTAAGGCCCCGGAGGGCAATGAGCCCGAAGGTGGTCACTGTGGGCCCCGTGTCCCCGGGCTCTGAGGTACTCACATCCAGGAGTGTGGCGAGGCCAGCGTGGAACGCCGTCAGGTAGAAGGCAAAGCGCCAGCTGGCGAAGGGAGACCGCCATTAGCCAAACCAAACTCGTTTGTAATGGTGGGCAAGATGCACATTTGCCAACCAAATTACGCGAGCGAGATAACATGGTGGGGGGTGCTGCTCACCAGGCCTCGCAGAACTTCTTGGTGCTAGTGGGCCGGTCCTGATTCCTCCGGCACCGGAACCACACCTCCACCTGCCTCCTCGTGAGGTCACACTGTTTGGCCAGACTGAGGATTTCTCTCTGAGACAGCAGATGAAGGAGATGTTAGACTAGGCTCCGCCCCCCCAAACACCCCAGCTGAAAGCACTGGGCTGTTTTTAGTGGGAAGAAAGAACATGGGCCTGAGGCACAATCCAAGCCCAGGCCCAGGCCACTACGCACAATCCTCGAGTAATCAGAGGCATGCCATCACGGTCATGACGAAGTTGTTTCAAGAGAAAAAAAAAATCAAGGTGCACAGAGGCTTGAGTGAATATTTCACAGATGACTCGGTTTGTGGAGTCACCAGAAGGTGAGCGCCGTGACGGCAGGGACGTGACCCGATATCGGGTTCACCAGTTCAGACAGAAGCACGTTCAGTCTGTCACCACTAGGGAAATGACATTGGCGGAGCCATGCCAAGGGCTACGTCTCTGAGCCGCGGGAGTAAGCAGGCCTGTCATGAGAGGTGGAGGCGCCGTGCCTGAATTTCCAATCCACCTGCACATATCCTGTGAGGTACGCGGCCATCGCGCCTAATTGTGTTTTTTGTTGCGGTCATGTGACCCAGGGCTCCATCTGTGCCCCTGCCCCCATAAGGATTAGGACACCTGACTCTGCACGCTTCTCTCCCGCAGGAGAACTTAATTGTTTCAGGACAGACCAGGTGGAGCCGGGGGTGGGACACGGGGGGGGGATACACTGGGATACACACCGGCGAGAAAAGGCACAGGGCAAACGAGCCTCTGAGATGAGCCCTGTGGGGGGTGTTTATCATGTGACCCCCCCCCACAGCACCTGCGGTTTACAACCACAGAGAATTATGGGTACCTCATGGAAACAAGAGACTTGCAAATCAGCAATGCGCTAGAGGGAAATGTAAATAACTGAATGCTACTCCCTCCCACAGAAGTCCATACTGTATAATTCTCATTTTTATAATATCAAAGATGTTCATCCAAGACCTAAGAATGCATGCTATCAATCAAGATTGCGCCACACTTAAGCTGAGCACCGTGTGTTGCGGTGAGGACACGTAACCTAATTCCCAGTATAACCTGAGGAGACGTGTCAGATGCAGGGCATACCTGGGAAGGCTGGTTCCCACGGTTGCTGTAGAAGGTCTCCAGCACGGGGACGGGAGCCGCTGGGACACGAGCCCTATCGCGCACCCCCAGCCCCCTACTGAGGGGCAACGCCACCAACCTGCAAGATGGGAAATGCACTTTGCCCAACGCTCTTTTCACCTTGTAATGAGGACCACCAAAGGTCAACAAACCCAGCAAAGCTCTCTCTAAGTTAAGCGTGTAAATAATATGACTACACTGCTGAAATTCATTATGTTAAGTTCCAGCGGCAGCGGCCCATTTGGGATGGGAGCGTGGTCCCTGAGCGTCCGCCTCGCATAGAGGGAGTAAACAATGACACAGCAGAACAGGGCAGGGGGGCTGCCAGTGACCCTGCTGTCACACGGGAGTGTCACCAAGGCCCCTTGTTTGTGGCGTGGCCTGTAACTCTAAGCCTCATGCTAAGCAGAGGGGAGCGAGCCTGGCGGTAAGCGGGGTGGGGGGGCGGACCCCACGCTCATTGGTTCCTCCAGAAACGGTGCCCTGGGTGACACGTGGAGCTGTTCCCAGTGCGATGGGGCTCCGCCCCCCCATACACACACACACACTGCTTCAAACGGCAATGGCGAATGGGGGGGGGGCGCGGACACACTGCTGAGGGTCTCACCGCTCGAAGACATGGCGCAGGGCGATGAAGACCAGGGCCAGGCCCAGAGAAGGCAGCAGGTCTCGGGGCAGCGGGTTGCTGTCCAAGTGCTCCATATCTTTCCAGGTGACGCCAGGAGGTAGCCAGTATTCGTGTCTCCATAACCACTGGTTGAGAAACTCCATCCTAAAACGGGACAATTGGGGTGTCATTTCCAAGGTGCACCACGCTTCGTCATCACCCCCAGATCTAGAAAACACGGCAATGGAACACAATGTACAGACTGCTAGGGGGAAAACTGCTGCCCGTCACCTTTCGGGAAGTGCTGCGCAGAGCACTTGTACAGAAAGCCAGACGGAGTCCGCATCCAATTACAAGGATGAGGGAGCGCGCCCTTAACGGTCTTGGCGGGGATCGCAGCGGCGCAGACGCGCGTGGCTCGAACCACCGAAGCCACCAGCTTGATAAAATGACAGTAAAACGAACGCGTGCGCCCTGACTGCCCCGGGTCCTGCTGCTATAATAGTAATGATAATAATTTATTATTATTATTCACTTATTATTATTATTATTATTATTATTATTATTTATTATTATTAACAGCAGTAATAACAATAAACCCTCCGATCCGAGGCGATCTGTTCGCGTATCCAAACCAGCAACATTGAGACAGGCAGACAGACCATCCCCTGGCCGGGCCAGACTGGTGTCCCGGTACAGGTGTCAGCAGATCCCAATCTGCATTTTACCTGGAGCAATGTGCTGGCAGGACAATATTCTCCAGCCATATTTCGCACTACAAGAACTAAACGAGCAAAAAAAAAAAAAAAAAAACAGAGAAACGGAAAGTCGACGTCGGATTACAGTCCCATATTACTATTAGATATACGATTACATTGCTAAAGATGCAAACTTTAAAGTCTGGTTTTAAGAGTCCGAAGCTCGCCTTAAACTTCCCGGATCGTTATCAGGCACAGTTCAAAGTTATTAATTTGCCCATCGGCTCAAACGCAGCAAACGCCAAGCTATAGCCAGGGGAGATCAGGGTCCCGCAGCTGGAAACGCGCCCCTACAAATAGATTAAAAATAAGAAAATCGCCCAGCCGCCGGGTCACGTCCAGGACAAGCGGATATGTCTAATTAAACGAAACGAACACATAAGCTGCCCATTTAACAGTGCTCCATATAATAACCAACATCTCCGGCTATATACCAATTATTAAATAAAGCGTCGATGTTAAAGGAGGAGAAGAACAACGCCGAGAACTGGGAAGGTACCTGCGAGGAGGAAGAGCGCTGCGCTGCTGTGGCTCGGCACTAGAGCGACGCCGTCCGGCCGCCTTCGCTTATCTCCGCGGGAAACGCCCACCGGGCCGCCGCGCACACCTGCACTGCCCCCGGCCGCACGGCCAGAGCCTCCTCCGGCGCTGCGACGTGCAGCCCGGCGTGGAGGTAATAAAGCCCGCTTCGTACACTGGCCGCAGATCGGGGAGCATACATCAGAAATGTCACACTTACTCAGCGACCACGTCTGAAGCAGGCCTATCATATCTATCCTTCATATGTTCTTCCAGGCAGGATATCGGGTGAGTATTTTGCCCAAGCTTATTAAGGTGTTATTTATTTATTTGACTTGCAGTACTGTCATTAGAGATTAATAAAAGTGTGTGTGGGGGGGCATTACACCTTTACTAGTGGCCTAAAATCATAATGGAACTGAATGAGAGCTCACTATTAAAACTAGTGTGCAATTATTAGGAGGGGGAAGTCAAGGTTTGACCCTTTTACCCTTAGCGAGCCTTAGCAGCCCTGTCTCCCAGCCCTGTCCCTGGGGATCTCCAGGCATCCCAATTCCCAGTAGCAAAAACATGGACTGTCTAGGGGTTCCACCTGGGGGTTCCGTCTGGGGAACTCTGCCCGAGACTGCGGAAGCTTGAGTTCTGCCTAAGGAGGGATATCT
This sequence comes from Petrocephalus sullivani, assembly GCA_026780845.1. Classification (NCBI taxonomy): domain Eukaryota; kingdom Metazoa; phylum Chordata; class Actinopteri; order Osteoglossiformes; family Mormyridae; genus Petrocephalus; species Petrocephalus sullivani. The sequence continues at coordinate 14,349,247 of JAODKM010000042.1, forward strand.
TGAGCCCAGCTGTCACATTCTTCTCATTCTTCTGTGGGTGTCAGCATCCGAAAACACGACTCAAACTCAGCGTCTGGAAGGCACCAGTCGCCCACTTCCAGGCGATCGCACAACTGATACGTCATAACAGGTTTGAGGACCTCAGTTTTGAAACCAAAATTCCTGTACTTTTTATACAAAACGTCATACAAGAAGTCAGTGTCAGAAGATTGATGAAGGCTTACTGGATCTGAAGTTATCCTTCCTTTGTTCTTACCCCATGGGCTAGCCCCTGCCAGGGTGGGGGTATAGCGTTTCTCAGTGACTAATGCATGCCTAATCTAATTTTTTCCAAACACCTATGTTGGGAGGTTTGGCGAGCAGGACCAAACAGGCAGACATACAACATACACACAGCCTGTTGGGACACGCATCTGTATTCAGATCTCTATACTCATACATTCTAAAACCTACCCAACATATCAGCCAGATAAGAACATAAGAACATAAGAACTATACAAACGAGAGGAGGCCATTCGGCCCATCAAGCTCGCTTGGGGAGAACT
>JAODKM010000042.1:14368474-14384178 GCA_026780845.1 Petrocephalus sullivani
TTCCCCTAATATAATTCAAAAATTAGCACCATCCATTGAAGGTTATGCTTCAGTGTTTGATTTTTGGAGCTTAAAGCAAATTTGAAATTGTTCTGATCTGTCCCACAAATCCCAATTGTAGAACATCGGCCAAAGAGAAAAACAAGGCTTCCAAACAGCAGGAATAAGGACCCCACACACCTCTATGGGGATGTGACTCATTTTAATGAATCAATATCACATTGTACCATGTTAATGTCTCATAATAGCCCCAGTTCAATGTCAACAGGCCCGATCGACCCCTGGGACACATCACACAGAAAAAACAAAAGCAATGGGCACACTGTCTCGTTTGCGGCAAATCCATTTTTGAGGCGGTCAACAAATCTGTCACAAATTAAGATACAGATCTCAATCTGTCTCCCCCCCAGCCCCCACCATACAGGTAAAAGTGACATGGGTAGGAGATAAAACAGAAAACAACAAACTTTATATAAAGTACCACCACAAACCATGTGATGCGAGGCTTGTAGTTAACGCTTGGGTTGGCTGAATGATTTAGGCCAGTGTTCACCAACCTGTTCCTGGGGGAGCCCCAGATGTTTTATTCATGTTTTTGCTCTCTCCCAGCTCCTTGCTAGACAGTCCATGGTTTTTTTTACTGGGAGGGAACAAAAACGTGGACCGTCTGCGGATCTCCAAAGACCGGATTGTAAAGCGCTGTTTTAGGGGAAGATCTGCAGAGCTCTGCTGGCTCCAGCCAGGCAGCTCGCTACAGCCGATAACGAGACACGGACCGGAGCTGAGGGGCATGGCCCACATGCCCACACTGTGCAAAGAGGCTTCGCTTCCAAACACTAACAATACTACCAGAACAACATATATGTTAAAACCTGAATACCTCGACCCTCGGCAATATTCACAAATATTTCACACTCATAAGAGGCCACATCTGAAAACAAACAGGTCACACAGCTTAAACATCTTAAAGAGCCCAACACTATTAAGCAGGTTAATGTAAGTGCATTTTGTCCAAATGGAAGTGAATTTGAGCTGTTGCTGAAGTTAGGAACGATCCTGCATACCTCTGACATAAAGGCCATAGTTCATAAAACACTTATGGAGTTATGGTACTGCAGCAGCTCAGGGAAAACACAGGAAAATGCTACTTCAGGGCGACACTTCAGCTCGTTTGCTGAAGCGATAGGGGAGTATGAACCCACACACACACACACCTTAGACACTGTCACAAAACAAAATAGCCCCACTAGATGGTACATGAGGCATCATTTTGTCCATCACTAATTAATATCACAAAATAGTAAACAGCATTCAGTGAAGATGCAAACCCAACTATTAAAAAGGGAAATTCAGAAAATAAGAAAACATCAAACACTGATTATCAAATGTCCACTTGTTTGACATACATACATGTACTCTGTTCTGAAAAAGCCTATTTAAAAACCTTTTCTTAAAAAAATTGGACTCCAAAGCGGATTCCAGTTATATTAGCAATCATCACTCGGAACCTGGTGGAGCCAGAACAAGTCCTTAAAAGGAAAGTCGAGGCTTGGAACCGAAGCCGTTCGTTTCAGCAATCTCCAAAAATCCCTTCCAATGAAGTCTCAGACTGGGACGCGTCTAAACGTGTGAAGGCTTTGCATGGTAATATTCGCACAAATTGCACATGGTAAAGCTGAGTGGTTCTTATACTGCAGGACCCAGGGTAAACTGTGCACTAGAGGCACTGGGTTACTGAGGAAAAGGTCAGGGGTCAGAGGAGTGACCTATACTGGAGGACACCAGAGGAAAGAGGACTGTAGTGTTTTTCACAGACTGTCACTGTCCAGAATGAACATCGAGAATTAATAATCACGCTACATTTCTTACCACTCTCACTGTACATTAGGAAAAGAGGGGTAGGATACCTTTGTAATTAAAAACTGAGTCTCTTTTGGGATATGCAGAATTGAGGAATCTCACAGACTGCTAGCAGGACACCGTGTTCACGCACACTGACCGGCAACTGACAGGATGCTGCCTGTTTAATACGGGGGAAGGGAGTGAGGAGAGGATACGTCCAAAAAGTGGACTTGGCGTAGCGGAACACTTCCTGTTCTAGGAAATGCACACAACTAGCCAACAGAACCCTGCTGCACGAGGAAGTCAGACAAGCGATGAGGGAGCAGGGTAGCGTGAGCAGGGGGTGTTCGTAAACATCGTGAAAGGACAGTCACCGGGAGCCACGGGGGGCTGTGGATGAGCAGCTGATTAAAGGGGGAGAGGGCTGGGTGTGGGGGGGGGGGGTAGTGTCTCCTCACAGCCTGGATGCGGAGGGCAGGGGGTGTTTAAAAAGCAGAAGGTTACCCTCGGCACACACACAGAACAATCCCATAAGGTTTTTCAGAACCACTTAAAAGAAAAGAGTCAGTAAGAATCTTTTGCATAACTAAAGTCGAAATTTGCCGTCCTGCTCTGAAATCTGAAGTGCTTGGCTGAGGTGACCGGTGTCCCCAGCAAGCGGCTCCTTGAGAGACAGCGGGATGAAGCACCTTGTTCTAATGATGGTTCCAGCCCCACCTCTGGCTATTAAAAAGAGGACTAGGGACTGTGGCCACTTCTGTCACTGCTCTCCACGTTCAGGAGCCCCAAAAAGTCCAGAAATGGGGAAGAGGAAATTAAGTGCTGTAATGTGTTAAATAAATCTTTAAAAAAAAAAAAAAAAAAACAGATGGGAGAGGTTCAAGCCGTGCATGGCGGCCCGAGCAGGTCTCATACGATGGTCTCATCCGCCGTCTTCTTCGTCAGTTTGGTGGAAAGCAAAGAATGCTGGGCAGAATAGGCTGCCTTGACGTCAGGAATCAGCAAGCGCACTTTCTGATTGGTTCGCCTCCACTCGGAGTACAGCTGACAGTGGTAACGGAAGGATACCTGCAGGAGGGGGGGTGACACAAAACAATGCAATGGGTCATGTCTGGAAGGACCAAAACGACGACCTGTAGGGGGCAACGGCAAGCTTAATGTGGAGGATTCATGGCTCTGTTTTGCTTTAGTTGCAGGAAGAGCTAATTCTGCAAGGCTGAGAGGTACATAACCATAGCAGCCAAAACCAATGTCCTCACCAGGGTCCACAGGACGTAGATGGTAAAGAGGGCGATAGTGAGGGCAATGAGGCCCACAGCTTCAAGACGGCTATTGAAGTGAAGGTGGTCCTGGGCCCCACGGAGGCACAACCAGCCAGAGATGGCCGCCAGCGGGGTGATGAACAGGAAGCAGACCATGTCGCATAGGAGCGTCCGCTTTTCGTTACGCGGCCCTGGGTCTTGCAGCCACTGACAGGGGAGTAGGGAAGGCCGTCACAGAAGGAAAAAGCCAATGAGCACAGCGGAGGCAGTAACCATGGTTACCTCGGTGAGGGGGCGTGGCCGGCGCTCCACGCTGAACTCGGTGTGACAGAGCTCGCAGTAGCTGGTGTTCGAGGAGGACAGCCACTTCTCCAGGCAGCTGCGGTGGACGGCCCCCAGTGTGCCCGTGCACTCGCAAGGGGACAGGAGGCCCTCGCCGCTGCCCCCCTCGTGGCAGATGCGGCATATGGGCCCGTCGCTGTGTCCCAGGGTTACAAGAGAAACAGCTTCAGAGTATATAAGGCCGTAAAGCAACAGACAGAGGCTGATCAGCGGGGGTGTCTCAGTCAAAGTCATAAGAACAAAAGGGTTTTTAGAACCATAACCAATAATCCAGATGGCTGAAGGTAACACCGACAGGTCGGGGGAGACTTTCAGTTAGTATTGTCAAAAGTATCGAAAGTACTGAAAGTATCAATGTATCATGTGTAAAACAGTTTCGGTACTAATTTTTCATGGTATCAATTCCACAGCCTGCACTTCCGGGGTTTACTGGAAATCCACTGGCTTTGAGGCAAATGAAGATGGAAAACCACAGGATGTATGCAAGCCTGTGTGTAAGTTGTGCCACTGCACAATACTGACAAAGCGGGCAAACACCACGCCATGCAAAGAGTTGCACAATATAGGTCTCTTATTTCTGAATTAATGAAATATTAATTCACAAGCCTGTTGCGATATAGGTTTTGTAGTCAATAAAAAATTTCCACATTAAGACATGTAAAAGTAATGTATATCTGTTGTACCATGAATTTTAATAATGAAGTACATTTTTTATAATATTTACAGCTTGGGAATGTGTCTGGATGTGAGTACAGCGCATTGCAATGGGTACTGCTGTATTTATTATTATGCGCTGACTTACAATGCAGTGCAAAGGTTTATATATATATATAGTGGCGAGTCTACAAAAGGTTGTAAAGTTTTTACTGCAAAGTTGCAATTGAAATACATTTTTTTATTGCGTTACACCATATAACTGTGTTGGGTATCGAAAACGGTACCAAATTTCAGTGCTTTTCTTGGAATTGTCTGAAAGATTGAAATTTGAGCATTGAAATACTACGTTCAGTACCGTAACTATTAATGCAATAGGCTGGATGTAACGTAAGTTTAGTGACACAGAACCATTTTTCAGGAGAAGCCAGCCGTATGGCAGGAAGCGTACCTCTGCATGCCCAGAGCCCGGATGACGGTGGAGAGCAGCCGGCCGTCCTTGGCGGTGACCTGTGCGACGTACTGGGTGTGCTGCCCCTCGGCCTCCCGCGTGGCCTTCGACACGTCCCCACCAGCCATGCAGTCACACAGAGACCCTGGCAGGTGACAGCACTCTCCCGTCGTCATGGCCGTCTCACCGGCGGCGATGGGGGGAGCGAGAGAGCGCTCCCCCTGGGGACTGCCTCTTACGTGGTGTATCTCCAGGCCTGCAGCAGGTAACGGGGGAATCAGAGGATGGCGCTCAGTGCCTTTGTCGGTCATGAAACAGCCCGGGTCGACAGCTGACTCGGTTCGTGCTGACCTGGGACCCCCGGCACCCCTCCCCCAGAGGTGACAGGGGTCCCACTTCGACGATGGCATCGCTCAGGGATGGGAAGTGTGCTCCAAAAGACCACACGCCCCATCACATCAGCAGCAAGTCTGCTGACTCCTAAATAAAAGTAAACAGCAACACAGGACCAAGCCTCCAACCTGCTGATCCGACATATTAATAAGGGGAAAAGGACTACAAATCTGTGTCCTGAATGCAGCCCTGATGCCGGTCCAAAGGCCCGTTTCCGGCTCCGTCTCTGTCCGGTTCCCCTCATAGGCGCATTAACAAGAGGGCTGCCCTAACAGCCGGCGGCTGTGGGCTCCGGGCGGCCCGGGCCCCGCCGCCTGGGGCCCTCCGGCTCCCACGGGCCTCTCCGAACAGGTGCCTAAGCCGCCCTGGGGTGACGCGAGCTGCGCGGCTGCCCGAGCCAGCGGCCGGGCCCTTAGCCGCCTAGCATTGCTAGCGCGAGTCCGTAGGCGTCCCGGCTGATACCGGGGCGCAATGCCAGCGTGACGGTACCGGGATATCCTCCCGACGTTACCGCCACCGAAAGCTGCCATTAAAGGCTCGGCGCGGCGGCCGGACCCACGGTCCTTATCGCTAGCCAGCTAACCGGCTAAGTGCCGACACAGCCCCCGTCCATCGGAGCCCCCGGGGCCGTAAATAAGCAGACGCTTACCGGACAGCTACATCTCCCTGATCTGCCGTTACGAGCGACGCCGAGACACAGTCACTGCAGGCGCATAAAGGCGCTTCGCCGCGCCGCTCGGCGTTTAGCTCGCTGGCTAAGTGCTAGACGGGCAGCTCCTCCCGCCGCCCTACGCCGCCAGCGTAAGCTCGCTCTCCGCGCGCCGGCTGCGTGGCGTAGATGCGTCTGAGAATTGCATGGTTGGCGTAGCTCAAAATCCCACGTCTCCAGCTTTGTTGCTGTTAAACGAAAGACACTGCGGCTGTACGGGGGGAAATATGTTTATTTGCAATGTTTTTGGATTTGTAATTGTCCTCGACACTTAGAACTTTTTTGCAGTCGTTAGCAATACATGTATACCACCCATCCAAGTCCTTATCCCAGGCAGCACGGCAGAAAGCAGAAGACCCTGGACAGGACTCACATGCTCACGCATCGCAGGCAAGTACGACTCTTTGGAGAGCAGGAGGATGCTGGGAGATCATAGGCATATACAGAGCCAGCAGGGACTCGAACCCACACCGAGTGTGAGTCACCAGAGCCGCCCCTACGTGGATATCAGTCAGGTTCAGTATTTCAAATGTCTATCTGACACAATATAAACAATCGTCTCGATGACTGTCTTTATAAAAAGGCTATTTCCCCATATTATACCATCGTGTTTCTGAAGGAGCCTTGACCAGTTTCACACTTACGCAATTCAGAAGCTTTGCAAACAGCGTGCAGATTTCCAGATAACCAAATTAGTTGGTGCTTTACTCTGAAACAAATGGACAGTGTAGTTCCACATCATTGTGATACTGTATTTACTTAACAGCTACGTACAAATTAAATGACAGGCATATACGCCTTTTTACACTATGAACAGAAATCACAGAAATGAAGAGCAATTAAATTTGCGATGTGAATGCCCAGTCTATAGGCTATTATTATGATAAAATTATCAGCTTCAAAATAAAAGGTTCAACTATAGAAATTAATTTTAAAAGTGCATACTGAAAAGAATATTTATTAGATTAAAAAAAATACACAGAACATAAAAGTTTAATATTCGTCCATGTCGCAACCAATTTGATTTGATGCGTTAAATGAAATGTTTGAAAACACTCCCCAAGTTCCCTGACGATAAAATTTGCCGACGGGGGTGCCTATGCCTTTTCCTGGTACTAGTTTGGTACTAGTTAATGCCCTACTTCCTATAGTAATATATACATTTTAGTTACCAGGTACATAATCTGATATTTTAACTTTAGGATCCATCCTCATCATGAAGCATTAAGACCAAAATAATCGATATTTCAGTAGGCTATCTATTCGCACATCCTTAAGTCCTACACGTAAGCAGTAATTGGGCATTGTGTTTATGCAATAGCAATAATAAAATGCTTGGTGACCGTCCTACACTATCTATCAATCTGCTCAAAGCATGGTGTCTCGACGACGTATAACTGTTTCAGAACCGTTTCCAGTGACCTTCATGTACAGTACAATAGCATGATAAGTATTGCTTGTGTTGAATTGCTTTAACACGCACGTACAAGTAAATGACATCAAGAAGCAACCGGTAGCGACATCTAAAAACCAAACTTATCGTGCTATACTCGATTTCTTTAAAGCATTCCGGAAATGTTAGAAAAGCATTGTCATTTTAAAAGCTCTCTATAATTGGCGATTATCGTATAGCACTCAAATATTAATAAAACGAGAAATACTTCATCGCAAAAAAGGCGAAACCATACAAGTCATACAGATTTTAGGGACAAAGCTAATAAGCGACTCGATTCGCTTAGTTTCTATCCGTGCGCAACTTGACACCCGTATGAACACGTCTTAATTTTTAACGGTAAAATTGACCGATTATTTTTAAGGATATACTTCTAACTTTAAACTTGTATCCGTTTTCTGGCATAAAGCATTTATAGACGATTAAGACTGCTAGGGTTGGTAGCTGAATGTGTCAGATAGCGCCTCTGCGTTTAGAGGCTGCAGAGCTGAGCTGAAACCGGGCTTTATACCCATCTTGTGAATATTTCATAGCCCGAACCAGAACGGAAGTGCAGCCCGAAGCGTGCCAGGGTTTTTAAGGCTCATGCCGCTGGGATACAGCTCTTTCTAAGACATTGATCAAGACCTTCTGCCAAGATACAGAACTGGGCATGATGAAAGGTCTGTGTACTTTCACTGTCAGGGGGTCAGTTCTGGAGTATCCTTTATGTCTCAAATAACGTATCACGTATCTGAGGTGCGTAGGATACAGGCATTTACTACAGATCTAGTCTCCCAAGTTACAGACATATGCTGGAGATACATAAATGTGCAGTTTGTCCATGAGGGACGAGGGGCATCTTCTGAATTTACAGAGCCAGGCACGGGAAGCAAGGTTCCACTCATGCGACACTGTATCTCTGCTCTCTCAGCCAAGCGTTTGAAAAGCACACAGAACCAAGCCTTAAGGTTGTGACTGAATAGTTTCTCCACATGCACAGGACATACCTTAAAGGTTACAAGCAGAAGAGATTTATCTGGGCTCAAAGCCACACCACAATTTCATCCAACAGAACCTAATTTTACTTTGGGTTAGCTTGCCCATAAAAGTTTTACTAGCTACAGGCAAAACAGTCAGTGGGTTTATCATAAAAGACTTCTACTGAAAACACAACACTTTGCTGCTAGGTCAAATCCTTCTGGAAGTTTCTTCTCCAAGCCCACTGTTATGCCCTAATGGAGCTTCAGCACAGGAAACTCCAGGCCTGGCAGCCGAGCCTGGGCGTCGTCCCCAGGCCACAGGTCGCGTCCGCATCAGTCCAACCAGCTGGATGCACAACAACACATGTGTACATATTCTGCAAGCATGCGTGAAGGTATTCTTCTAGTTTGGGGATAACTTAAGGTCAATCTTAACTAGTGTGACTAACCAGGCCCCACAATAACATTACCAGGGCTATCTTTATGTCACTGCATTTAATGTGAAACCACAGAGATTCAGAAGGGAACTAAAGCAGGTTAACTTCAATCTCTTGTGTGGGGAATTATAGTAGATAATTCTGGTAAGGTCCTTCTGTGATGAATGTTACCTGTGAGATTAACCGTAACACACCTGTGAGATTAACCTTGAGCTATGCTCCTGCTAGAGAAGCCAGGTAATATTATTGAGTGGCCAGTGCCTCCAGACTGACAGATCCCCCAACCAATCCCCACAGAGAAGTAGGTCACGTGATCAGTGCAAATCTTCTCAGTACTCGCATACATTGTCATAGTGGTTGGAACATTATGGTTTTAAAAAAAAAAAAAGACAAAATAAAAAAAATATATGGTTTAGGAATGTTACGTATAAAGAACTTGCACAGGGGGGTAAACGGAGACAAAAGTTGGGGCCTTTCTGTTCAGACAAAACTTGAGAGACAGTTGGGGTATATATAGAAATCAGGAAGGGGCAGCTGGAGGTGGGTTTGGGTTTAGGGTGTCCTGATAGGGTCAGAGGTCACAGGTTCTGGCAGCACTGCAGTTTGTTGCCTCTCTGTCCGTCACTGGTGGGTGGCACGCTGATGTCCACCACGTTGTTGCCAGGAGACTCATCGTGGGCCGAGCGGTCGGCTATCTGCTTCTGTGAGACGATGCGGTAAATCTCTGCAGAAGGAAGCACAGGGCTGATGGCTACTGACACACAGAGGGGGCCTTAACACACGTACACACACTGTGTGGCACCGACGCTGAGGGCAAGCATGCAGTGACCTTCAGCTCGCTCTCGATACCTGTGAGGATGTTTTTGAATGCCTCCTCTACATTGGTCGAGTCCAGGGCGGACGTTTCGATGAACGAGAGATTGTTCTTCTCTGCCGGTAGGAGAGAGAGAGGGAGAATGAGAGAGACCATTTAGTGTGACTCAGCCTGAGATTACCCTGACCAGTAGCAGGAAGAGAACTGGTGTTGAGCAATAGAAAGGCCGAAGAGCCAGGGACGGGTAAAGGGCGCCTCGCCCTCGAGCTGCGAGTGCCAGCGCTCCGTACCGGCAAAGGCCCGCGCCTCGTCGGTGGGCACGGCCCGCAGGTGCCGCAGGTCGCTCTTGTTGCCCACCAGCATGATGACGATGTTGTTGTCGGCGTGGTCCCGCAGCTCCTTCAGCCAGCGCTCCACGTTCTCGTAGGTCAGGTGCTTAGCGATGTCGTACACCAGCAGCGCCCCCACCGCTCCGCGGTAGTACCTGACACGAGAACGCCGGAAGAGTCACACCGGGGAGGACATCTGTCCCTCTCCATGGCCAGAGAGCACAGGTGTTGGGTCACCTGACTGGTACACTGACTGGTACACAATGCCTTCACCACCTGAGGGGAAGCCGTGTCTCTCGGGAAACTGGCTTCCCCCATCTGAGGAGCCCCCATCCCAAACTCACGCCGAGGTGATGGCTCTGTAGCGCTCCTGTCCAGCTGTGTCCCAGATCTGTGCCTTTATCGTCTTGCCGTCCACCTGGATGCTGCGCGTGGCAAACTCCACCCCGATGGTGCTCTTGCTCTCCAGGTTGAACTCGTTCCGTGTGAAACGGGACAGCAGGTTGCTCTTCCCCACACCAGAGTCCCCGATCAGAACCACTGCCGGCAACAGAAAACTGGATCACGCTGCAGCTAGCGTATGAAAAGCCCATTCAGGAAATGCCAGAAGCAATGGAGAAAGTCAACTACTGTTCTACATCGTTACCAAACGTTTATCTTGACCCCAGGAGAGATTGTATCTGCATGTCATGCTACTCTAAAACTAAAGAACTCTACCTTTACACTGGACTGATAACACCCTAGAAGGTGACCCTTCTCATGAAATAAAAGCACAAGTCAGTGACTCTAACCATGGATTTGCAGCAGACAGGGAGTTCAAATTACCTTTCCCAATCCATTTCAGTAGTAATTCATTGCAATACTTAAATATCTCGTTCTTTTAATGCGATTTAGAAGGCTGGGTCACCACTGCTAAGTGACTTTAAAATGACTTCATAACACTGTGGTGAGGACTACATAATGAGCCACAAAATAAGATTTTCTGACATCTACCATAAAATTTTGAATGCAGCTTCAGCTAAAATGCCAAGCGGGAGCTTATTTGCAAAAAGTCTAATGTGACATCAGGGCAGCTCACGTTCAGCACAACTGCCTTTTGTTGTCAGATGTCTGCTTTCATCTTCAGGAAAGACAATCAATCAGCCCACAGCCTCACATGTACATAAACCTTCGTCATCAAGGTCTTCTTTAACTGCATTTAGGTCAATAAAGTTAGAAAACAGCTGAACAAGTCTGTACTACAATCAGCAGATTACACATGCATAATTCAATAATTTCTCTTCCAAAAACCCATTAGATACAATTTGGAACATAAGCCGTCTTAAACGGATTCTCTCAAAACAATGCAGAATGCATTTTTGTTTGTGTCCAAAGCATGCCGTTTGGGTTTGCACTGCCGCTGGTCTTAAGGAAGACTGAAGATCCCAGCAGACCCGACTGAACAAGTAGTTATTACAAAAAGAGCATGTTAAATCATCTGTAATCCATGCAAACAGCTAAACTGAGCAGAAACACTGTGGTGTCATATATGGGTGACCTTTGAGATGGGCTGTGAGAGATTACTTCTCTTGCCCTCAACTACACAGGGCGGTGGTGGCATCTCTGTGGAGAAAGTTTAAATGTTCTCCATCTGCATGCGTGGATCTTCTCTGGGCAATCCAGTTTCCACCCACAGTCCAAAGACGAGTAATTCAGGTTAATTGGTGACTTCAAATTGCCTGCTGTGTGTGACTGGTGTGCTTACCCTGCCTTATTGTGCTCACTTCCTGCACAGAACCACCATTAGGACACACACTTCCTACAACTGACATTATGTGGCTCATTGATACACGCTACTCCCATTACGAAGGGCAATGGGATGAAGCCAATTTTCCCCCAGCTATACTATGACCCTGAAAGTCCTGACCCTATGGCTAATCATAGTTCATTTACTTGAGAACCAAACATGAAATGCACACATAACTTCAGAAGTGACAAGGATGACTGGGTCGTGGTGTGCATGTACACAGGGGTTCACAAGAACAGACCTAAGAAAACTTGTTTTTAAATACTATCCCATATAAAGGCAATAGACAGCAAATATATCACTTTCATTTGACAGTTAAGGGGTGGTGCTAAATGGTAGCAGCTTCCCTTTTTCCACACACAGACACACACAGACACACAAACATGCATATACATACACATATACATACATACACAAACATGCATATACATACACATATACATACACACACACACACACACACACACACACACACCTAAACTGCACCAAAGGCGGATTAACACCAGCAGTTACCGCGGGCCGAGGCGGACTGGGGCCGTGTCCGAACCCCCGGGCGGCCGAGCGGCTCCATCCTGCGGAGGAGCGCCGTTAGCTTAGCCGCCGAGCTCGGCGAAGCGCGCAGCCTGGTGACCCCGGCCGCCCGAAACACATACGCGGCGCAGGCGAACGCCGCTCCGCCGACAGGCCGTGACGGAGGCCGGGGCCCGGGGGCCGCGCTGGCCTGACGGTCCGGCGACAGAGCGGCGTTCCGGCGCGGCCACCGCGCTAGCCAGCGTTAGCCGCCGCGCTAACGAGTCCCCCCCCTCCGGGCCCGCACTGACAGCGCTTACCTTTGAATAAATAATCGTACTCATCGTCCCGAGTTCCCATCTCTGACACGGCAGTGCCTTACGGGTATTTATATAAATATGGCGACTATCGGCTGTCGCTAGTGTTTACTTCGCCCAGAGAGGTCGAAATTCCTCCCTTCAGCTGGCAGGAAATAAAAACGGATGCCTTCGCCTTCACGGGCACGTGACGTGAGTGACACCTCGGCGGACCAATCAGAACCGCGGTCTGAGTTACTGGGGGAGCGCTCGACCAATCTGTTGCCGACTCTCTTTGAAGACTGCCAATAAGAACTTGACAATTAGTGAGTGGGGCGTGAACAAACGTACATGCATAATAATAAATAAAAACGGGCCGGGTGACTTAACCGGCGTTCGGACGACCGGTGGGGTTAATGTGTACCAGAAAGTGTGTGACATGGTTCTTATGATTAACTTACGAAGCCAATGGACAAGCGGCAGTTTTAGAACAACATATTTTCCTGACCAAAAAAAAACTGTAGATTCCCTACCATAGTCTGGCATCCCATCAAGTTTCAAGAATCTTTCACATGATGTTTTTATATATATGTCATATATATATACTGAAATCAATTGTATTAAGTTGCTGGATTTCAGAGGGGGGGAAATGTTTTTAAACCAGTTGTTGTCCATCCAGCAGTTATGTGATAGATGGATTACTCTGATAGTGTCATTGTATTATTAAGATGAGATACACCTTTATTGATCCCTGTGGGGAAATTTTCCTCCTCACCTCCCTCTCTGTAAGAGCAAGCTTGGCTATACCCATGCCGTACAGAGAACTGGTGGTTTTCCATTATGAATTATGCGAGTTGTACTCGAGCCATACCTATATCAATATGGCTCTGCTTACTAGCAGGGCTGAAAGTATCACCAAACCGAGCTGATTACGTCACTGCCATCCTCACCATGCTCTACAGGGACACCACAGACAGTGTTCTGGTCAGCTGCATCATTGTCTGATTTTGGAACTGCTAGGTCCAAGACCACAGTCCTTGCATTGTATAATGCATACAGCAGAGAAAATCATCAGGAACTCTTTCCCCTGCGTCAAGGACACTCTCTACCAACACTGGATCTGCAAAGCCTCCACCATCACAGAAGACCCCTCCCATCCTTCCCATGCAGTCTTGGTCTTGCTCTGTTCTGGCAGAAGGTACCGGAGCATCTGAGCCATTTCTGCCAGGTTCAGTAACAGCTTCTTCCGTGAGGCTGTCAGGATATCCACCTTACTGTATGTCCATTCCTGTGAACCCTAACCCCCCCACCCGGCCACTTTAGCCTATCAGTTATCTATTTATTTATTTACACTTGATGCAATCCAGAGTTTCATGCTGCTGTATTTATTGTTCCCTTACAGATTGTACTATGTACATAAATCAGAATCAGAGAATCAGAATAAGAATCAAAAAAACTTTATTGATTTATTGATCGCTCACCCTGGTGTCCAGCCCGCTGTCTCGTAGTGTTTTGTGTTTTGCACTTTAAGTCCTCCCTTTGTCAAACGCATTGTATGTATGACAATAAAAGCCATTTGACTAAATCACATCTGACACGGACGGCGACTGGGCTGCTATAGCTGTAGTGATACTAACGGACCAATAGGGGGAGCCATCTCACCGTGCACCTCTCTCTGACAGCAGCCCACAGCGCGTCAGTCCCTTTAAATGCCGCTTTGGCGTCGTCCCGAGCACAGAATCAGTAAGGTTGTGTGAAGAGTGCGGCGGCCAGAAAGCAAACAGACACACCATACACAGCGTATGTGAACGACATTATGCATTCATTTTTTTTCCAGGACAGTCCTCCAATTCATAGGTGAAATTTGTGGGGTGCATAACAAAGTCTAAGGAATTCTGCTGACGTGCAAAAATAACGTAAACCTACAGGGGGCGCAATACCAAAGGCAAACACCTTTCAGTTAATGACTCGTGGAGGGTAAACCACATGTTCGAAAACTTTTATGCTGGAAGCTGGACTTCATCTTGTCACTCGTAATGTGCCGTTTTTCCTGAAATGGTCAGTTACCAATAGAATCTCCATTGGTGTACCAGACACCTATGTCCACGGACTCATTCGTAATGTGCCATTTGACAGTAGAAACAAGTTTGGTGTGAATCGGACGAGAATCTGTATGATTTTTACAACTTACATTTTGATACTGGTCACCCTGATGTTTTAGTGGCTGACAACTACAGGTACAAGACATGCAATGACAGTAAAATTATTTTAAACACAAAAAATGAAAGTAATTGCTGACGCTCCAAACAACAGAGCGTGTCTTTTACGTTTAATCCATAAACAACATGGCAGCAGGTAGTTAGTTGCCCAGGAAGGTTCGTTGCCGGGTGAGGATTTAAACCAGTAACCCTAACCACTAACCACAAGTATATGTCAATAACCATTATGCAACCACCGCCCTGCAGGAAGAGGAAGGAAATTACATGGCAACTGTCATGTATAGAAGCAGGAAACTGCTGCAGAACACTCTGCATACAGAGATAAAGGCATAATGGCGGGAAATACACTGCTCAAAAAAATAAAGGGAACACTTAAACAACACAGTGTAACTCCAAATCAATCACACTACTGTGAAATCAAACTGTCCACTTAGGAAGCAACACTGATTGACAATCAATTTCACATGCTGTTGTGCAAACAGGTGGAAATTATAGGCAATTAGCAAGACATCCCCAATAAAGGAATGGGTCTGCAGGTGGTGACCACAGACCGCTTCTCAGTTTCTATGCTTTCTGGCTGATGTTTTGGTCACTTTTGAATGCTGGCGGTGCTTTCACTCTAGTGGTAGCATGAGATGGAGTCTACAACCCGCACAAGTGGTTCAGGTAGTGCAGCTATCCAGGATGGCACATCAATGCGAGCTGTGGCAAGTGTTATGGATCCGGTGACGGCGGGGCATGGTGCAGGCAGAATTCAGGAGAGGGGAAAAAAGTGACGACCCACTTGCGGCTCCAGAACAAGAAAGGGGTTTATTGGGAAGCAACAAACTGGGGAAAACTGCAAAAGAAAACAGACCACGAGGGGTCAAAACAAAAACCAGAACAACACAACGAGCAGGTGAGGATCGTCAAAGTAAATCACGAGAGGAACACTACAGATACTAAAACACTAACTGATGCCAAAGGAATACACTAGACTAAAACAGAACCAGGGGGGTATTCCATGAAAGTAGCTAAATAAAGCCAGACTTCCACGAAAAAGTCAGACTCAAATTAGCGGCATCTCCAAATTAAGCCTCACGTCGTTCCACGAACGTAGCTCCGCTGTATCTAAGCGAGACTTATTCAAGGCAGACTTGCATAGTCTCACTTTGTGCGCGCGCCCGCCATAGTCACAAAGCCCAAATGAATGGATGCACGAAACATAGATCCGAAATGAGTCAGACAGGTAAAACGCGGGCTGAG
>JAODKM010000042.1:14435067-14453432 GCA_026780845.1 Petrocephalus sullivani
GGGGGAGAGAAGAGGACGTCCTGTTTTCCCCTTTCTCGCCCCCTGTGGCCCCCTCTTTCAAGATTAAAAAGCAGGTTCTGTTTGTGAAGCCTGCCCCCCCCCCCCCCAATCTGCTTATTAATTATTAAAGTGCGTATTGATCACACCAACAGCCTCCCCCCACCTGCTTCTTATTAAAGTCAAACCTAAATTCCCCTGAATTTTACCCAAATCCCTGAACTCACTGCACCTTCACCTCCCCGCTGCTCTTGTTTCTCTTCCCTGTACTTAGCCCCCCCCCCCAATAGACACAGACGGGAGCCCCATACCCCACTCTTGGGTCCCAGTTCCAGCCCAGTATGCTGTGGACATTTTGGTCGGCTGTAAGATCCAGAGTGCACATGACTGTCTCTGTCTTTTTGGACACAAGTTTCTGCACGAAACCCCATCAGAAAAGGTAAAGGAGAGCTTTGTCAGCAATAAGGTCTCAGTTTGCGCAGTCCTCTCGAACCCTGAACTCGGCCCCCTACTGTGTATGTAGCTGTTGCACGTCCTCCAACATTTACTACAGGACGAGACCCCGATCACCCCCCCCACTGAGGCCACTCCATCCCAGCCAGTCTGGGGTCTGGCCACTCCTGCTTATTGTTGTCTTCCTATTAATATTGTGCCGTCTGGCCATTCCTCTTTACATGAACAGCAGTGTACGTCTTCCTCCCTTCCGCATTCTCCATCTCAGACTGTTTTTAATTTGCTTTTAGGCATGGCACAATGACAGTCAAAGAAATGAATGGAATAAGGTAGTATCCAGTATTTCTAACTATTACCAGTAACGCTCGTGTTCACCTTGTGTACTTTGTGTGACTTGGTGTGAAGTTGGGCTGAGGGCTGAGAACCAATGAAGGCTGAAGCTGCTGCTGAGTGATTAGCATGCCGGCTAACAGCGTGCTGCGTGCTAATGGTGCGAATGAGTGTGAATTTATGTTGACCGGGTGTGTGTCAGCTGCTGAGTGTAAAGGAGAGCTTTAGCGCGGAGGGGCTGCAGCTTGACTCTGTCTTACCTCACACACACACACACACACACATTCAGCATTCCCTCCCAGACTTCCCTAAGGTCCTCTGTCAGCAGTTAGGGTTCCTGGTGGGTAATCACATTTTTGGCTGTAATTGTGCTGCAATCTGGACTCAGGTGTTAATATCATCCTATTTCATCAAAGCCCCCTGTGCTACATTCATTATAAATGCAATTTGTTTGGCTTGTTTTCAAGTCATAGTTGGTTTATGTTGCACTGAGCTCCAGCATGTGGAGGTGTGTGAATCTCATGCTTATATGTGTTGTGTGTGTGTCCTGTCATGACCCAGCCAGTGTTTGATACATTCTGCCTTGGCATTCAATATGAAAGAAGATCTCAATTGGAGCAGAGGGGTGTATTGGGGTGATTACGGTAATGGGAGTGGAAAATTTAGGTGGGTGGAGCCTCTGGATGGGTGACGTCTGACATGGAGGTGGAGCCTACCACTTACGGTCCTCTCATGCTGTTGCACCATCCTCCCCTTTGCCAGCCCCCCCTCCAGAGAGGGGTCTGTCGGGTGAGAGCACCAGAGCGGAATCATTGATAGATGAAATGGCCAGCCTTATTGATCACCGCTTTATTGAACCCAACAAATACATTGAGATGGAGTGTGGAATTCAACACAGACGCAGGATGAATGATTTTCCAGTTATAATACAATCTTACCCCCCCACCCAAATCCACCACCATCCGCTTTCTGCAGGATTCTTGCCGTTGGCCAAGCTGCACACACCTGTTCATTCCGGCTCTCTGCTCCTATCCTGGTCGGTGATATGTCATGTATCAATAAGAGATTACCATTCGATAGGTTTGTTTTGGGCAAGTTGATCAGGGATTAATTCTGTCAAACAGCCGGCCATACAAGGGAGCGCCGTGTTCAGCCAGCTACGGTACGGCTCAGTGGCTGCTGATGCCTCTATTGCAGGCATGAGGTCTGTCCTCCAAGGTCGTAAACGCTAATGTTTTAGAAAACCCATCAGTATAAATATTCAGAGTGTTAAAGTGAAAATTACAGGCATACTACAGATATAGCATAAACCCCACAAAATTATGGTTTAATAAATATATGAATACCTTGGCTCAATTGCTGCTATATTCTTGATTAAAAAGAAAATATCACAGTTCTTGTTAGAGGACAGTGCTTTTTGCTGTAGCCTGCCTACGTGAATATAGCCTCTATTCCACATTTGAACTAGCCGATTTTAATAAGCCTCTCTGACATTTCCGCTTCCCCCTGCGCGTACTATGACGACAGGAGTCTCCCAGCCAGCTTCTCCTAAAATCGGGATGCAAGTGCGATCACCTTCCGGTTCTCTTAAATGAGACGTAAAGCAATTCACCTGGGAGGCGTGACCCGCATAGCGAACACGAGTTCCAGCGGCCCCGTCCTCTGACCCGCTGCTTTCCCGTGGCCAGTAATTCGCCCGCATCAACATGACTAATGAATTCGTTCGGCACAGGTGATTAATTCGCTGGAGGCCCCCCCCCAACCCCACGCCCCGGCAGGCCGACCCCCGCCTATTCCCAGCCCGCCGTCTGCACGGCGCGCGTGACCCTGTGCGCCCGAGACGCTGCATGCGCGCGCTTACCGCACCGCGAACAGCGCATTATTCCGCTGCGGACCCAGTGCCAGCCGCAGTCCAGGATCTTGCAAAGCTGCGTTTTGGTGCGATTTCGAAATTACCAGGGGAGGCAAATGAATTGATCTGCGTTACTGTGATGAATTCAGAATTGCAATTTGAATATATCGATTGAGGTATTCGGGCGAGTGGCGCCGACCCCCTCTCTTGGAACACAACCCCCTCCCGTAACCTACATATACGCATGTGGTAATGCAATTTGAATACGGAGAGTGTAACCTAAATGCACATGTTCTTCTGCGCAGATTCCGCACACGGCAAATGACAAATCCCACATCAGACCAGCATTTGGACGGCGCAGAAATTAGGCAGAGCGTGAGGGGGGACCATCGATTATTTGCCAATCAAGAGGTTGTCAAGCCCGAGCCAATATATAATTATTAGGCGCTATGGCCGTTTCTATAAATACGCAGGATGCTTTGTGTTGTAGGTTGTAGATGTTTTCACCCTCATCTCAACACGTTTCAAAATAATTCCCAGCAATCAAGCAGCGCACGAACTGCACCAGTTATTTAAACGCATTTGAAACACACAGGCCTATACGTACGGGCGGCGACAGCCTGACCGCCGACGCGCACATTTTATTTCCCGAGTCCTTTAGTGTCATGAACAAGGAGAGGTGAATTGCTTTTTTATCGTGGCACGGAGGATACGGGGGTTTAAAAGCGGTACTATTTAAAGAGGACAATCGTGTTTAAATGTTTAAATCTTTATTTACCAGAGTCCCTGTAAAGGTGAAAAGAGCTGTTAACATTCCATTAAGCACCTTTCAATAGAACATCGACTGCGACTAAAATATGCCAGAATACCTGGTTAATTAAACCTTTCTCCAAAACGAAGGCGATTAAAATAATACACGGCGAAGTTTTAATAGCCGGGCATCGTATGCGGGCTACGAAGGCCGCTATATAGTATTCTGCAACATTGTTATTGCCTTCATCTAAAACCGTACCTAGCTTTGTATTGTTTGATGCATAGCCAGCAGTGCAGCATAAATCCATCTTTGCCTTTCTTGACATCCGATACCGTATTTATTCATTCCATTCGGCGATGTCCCTTAATGATATAATGCATGTATGTATATATGGGGGTCGGGATGGTTACGGCATAGGCGTAATAAATCGCCTTGCCTTCCTGTTGTCATTTGCGCCCATGTTCAGTCCCGCACTGGGACTTGGAAAAACTCAGATTTCCGTAGCTATTGATTCATCAACCGACCACGGTTCATATCAGTTCCCAAATAGTTCCCGTCGCTTTATTAACAATTGATGACACGTCATAACACTGGCGTATGAATCTCCGCCTGTCAAAAGTCAGCATAGATATTATCAGTGACAGACAAATGAATTCCAATGTTTAATTAGTCATAAATGTTTATACTGTTTATATGCGGATAGTATTTCCGTCCCATCTACATTACTAATCAATATCGTTAAAATTTTTATAACACTGTATTTAAAATAAACCGTTACTAAAGTATATAGTCTGTTTAACAATTAAATGTTCCACTGTACAGCAAAACGTCATTTATATCCTTAAAATATTGTTAACTTTAAAACCTTTACACTACATTCTATTTTAAAGTTAATTGGGTTTTGCCTGAAATTCGTATTATTCGTATTATTCGTATTCGTGTTAAGTTTGCTATTGGGAAACATTTATTTTTCTTTACCGGCGTAATTTTTATTTGCTGTTCGGAATTAGTGAACCGTCATGAGTCGGGACCATAAAATTGCTTTATCCTGCTTTAATTCTGGCCTCTTTACAAATATAAACATCCAAGCAACAATAAACGCACTGACGCGTAATAATCACTATTCATAACTGGCGAATAAAAGTGACCTTGGCGTTAAATTAACCAACTTTTCTCCAAACGCTAAGACGGATAGTATGTCGATGTTTAAATTTGTATTTAACACTGAATCATTTAATAGATAATATATTTTACATTTAGATATTAAACTCGGATTATTTATATTAGGCTACGCAACGTTATTTTACAGATGAAACATAAGTATTATACTCATATAATATTATTCATATACGGGTTACAGTATAAATATTAATATTGCAAATTTTGAACACGTATTTGTTTCATAATGTAATCTACGTATATTTTGATTTCTGTGTATGCGCCGGGATGCTTTTTAACACGTTTCTTGAAATCGGAGCTTCAAACTAATTTAATAGAGGGGGGGGGGCTTAAACTAAAAGCAGGAGAAATAAGTGTGGGTGGCTGTCTTTCAGATCTGAATCCGAAATATTGATTGGTACTACTTTTAAAGGGGGAGCAGGGAAGTCCGCCATCGACCGGCTGGGAGGCCGCGCGGCCCCCGACGCGCTTTCACCGTCGCCGGCTCGGCTTGTTTGCGTCAGGCGAGGAGATATGAGATGTTAGGGACCACGGTGGGGGAGTGGGGGGGGGATAGGCGGACGTGTCTGAAACACAAATATGACCTTTAGAATGAAGCTTGTACAGCGTAATAAAAGAGATTTCCTGACCCATCGGGAGACCACGTGGGGTACCATACATGACAGAAAATCGTTAATTAAATGCCCAATATAGACCAGTGGCTTTGCATGCATATTGTTATTATTATTATTACTAGTAGTAATAATCATAGTAGTATGCCTATAGTCCTAGTAGTGCTACTGCTAGTCATAGTAATATGCCTGTGATACTAGCCATATTATTAAACTATTGTTATTGTTGTTATCCTCCTGGTTCTCCGAAGCTCTTAGCTGGTACAGTGCTCATCTTCTCCTTTTCCCATTTTCCCCTACAAACTTCCATCCTAGCAAACCTGAAGCCGCTGCCCCCCGGCTTGGGCCCGATCAGCCGGACCTGAGCATCAGCGGCCCGCAGGGGCAGAACCGGGCACGGGGCAGCTGAGGCCGGCGTCAGAGGGCCGTGGGCGCACACGTCGACACCCCCACGCCCTATTGATGTGCCCCCTCCCGCCTTCGGTACATATCTCTCGTTAAAGGAGCCGGCCGGAGAGCCACTCACCCGCCAGCCTGAGCGCCGACATGCGCTGGAACTCCGGCTCCTGCAGCCACTTCCACATGCGCCGGAAGGTCTCGCGGCCGGACTTCAGTTTACTCCACGGTTTGGGGTTGCGCAGCAGGTCGGAGAGGGTGCCCTGCGACCGGCACAGGATCCGCTGGGCGAAGATGGCCTGGGGGATGCTGTAGCGCTTCAGCTCGGCCGTGATGCGCTGCGCCACCTCCTTGGTGTTAATCTCCTCCACCTGGCCCGAGCCGGCCCCCTGGGCCCCGGCCGCCGCGTGTCGCTCCCGCTCGCCCAGCATGGAGCCGTTAGCCTGCGAGTGCAGGTGGGGGTGCATGCCGTTCAGGTTGGACATCATGGCGGGCGGGTGTCCCCCCAGGCCGCGGGCCAGGTGCTCCTCGCTGCGCGACAGCATGGAGGCGTGCGGCTCGAAGCTGCCCGGTGACAGCATTTTGTCGTTGGAGAGGTGGCTGCCGGGGCCGTAAGCGGAGAGGGTTTGCTGCGAGCCGTGCAGCGAGCCGAGGCCGTTGGAGAGCGGGGACAGCGGC
The DNA here is from genome assembly GCA_026780845.1 of Petrocephalus sullivani. Classification (NCBI taxonomy): domain Eukaryota; kingdom Metazoa; phylum Chordata; class Actinopteri; order Osteoglossiformes; family Mormyridae; genus Petrocephalus; species Petrocephalus sullivani. The sequence continues at coordinate 14,441,318 of JAODKM010000042.1, forward strand.
TGGCCCATGCCGGACATGTCCTTGGGGTAATGGCTGTACAGGTTGCCCATGGGCGCCAGGCCCCTGTCGTCCCGCATGAGGGTGAAGCTGCCGCTGACATTGCCCGTGGCGAGCCGTTGGTGCGCCGGGTGGTGGTGCGGGTGCGGGTGATGGTGGAACTTCTCCGAGACGGTGGAGATGGGCGGCAGGTGCTGCAGGGGGGTCAGCGTGGTGTACGTGTTGCTCAGGCTCATTCCGGATTCGCAGGGCATGGTCATGGCTGGGTGCAGGTGGCTGGAGAGAGCGTGCTCCGTGCGGTATTCCCCAGCACCCTCCAGGATCGAAGCCATGCTGGACACCATGGCCGGGCGCCCGTGCGTGACCAAGTTCCGATGCGAGGCTGAGGACTGCCGCCCGTGAGCGGAGCTCATCAAGTCGCCTGTCTGGGAGTGAGGGACGCCGTGTATGTTGCCGATGTTATCCATCGTAAGTTCCATCGCCGAAGGAATCTTTATTTCCACCACCCGCCCGCCCCCGTCTCTCGCTCCTCTCTCACTCACACAAAGACCGGCGCGCACTCCCCCTCTCCAGCGATAAATTTCTAACGATTTCAAAGCCAATCCATTGATTTTCAGTTGCCACCCCGCAGTCAATCCAGCATGGTCCGGCGAGCCGATTCCGTTCCGTCCGTGAGAAAAATCGCTCTTCCCCCGTGTACTAGACGTTCGGCCGGCGCGATGTGCGGAATGCGTGCGCGTTTGTGTGTCTCGTCCGCCGCGGAAGAGCGCTGCTACGGGTAGCCGCCGCTGCTCTAGTGTCGGTGAGCGTACGCGCTCCTGAGCCTATATGCGCGCTGCCGCGGCTTTTAAATCACCTGACGTCACCTGGACGCCTCGCGAATGGCCTTTGCTGCATCTTTGACCCACGAAACGGCGCCTGCTTTGAAAAAATGCATTTAGAAAAAGAGCAGATCGGACACACCAAGCGTGAATTTCCAGGTAGGATTTGGAGAAAAAAAGGTCGTCTTTAATAAATTTGAGACTGGTAATGAGCTACATTGATAAATGTTAAAAGTGTCCGTGTCGTGTGTTGTTTTCCGTGCGCAAGTGTTATTTAAAGTATACGAGAAAGTAAAACACCGAGATATATGCAATACTCATATATCATACACATCATAATTCTTAAATGACTGGAATGGGGCATACAGGCAGTTCACTACCTCTGCAATATAATGGCGGTTCATTTGTGTTGACACAACCACTAATGAGCTAAAGACACCAGTAATCTCATGTGGATGAGTTCAGATCCCTGGTGCGAATGTCCTGTGACAGTGTGTTCACAAGGTGTGAATTCTCGCAATTCGGTGTCCGGAGATAGAAAAGGTGTAGGGTTGTCAATTTTTTATGTCTGATGGTTTATTTATGGTTATCATTCTTATTCAGTACATTAGACGTCTCTTAAGGGAATCCGATAATACATGAAAAAAAGTCAAGCATGTTTCTGCAGTCTGCTGGTAGTAAATGTCAACGTTTACAGTTTGTGGTCCATTCTGCCGGAAAGTCACGAACATTTACTCATCTGCACGACTGGCAACCGTATGACATTAATAGCATTTCATATCAACAGATAGATTTATCATTTTCTGTAAGTTATTTGTATTTTGATTTAATCCATTTATGTAACATAAAAGACTTAATATTCTATTTTAATAATTTATTATCGGCCTAATATTCATACTCGTTGTCATAAAAGTATTTATTAGTTATTATTATCATCATCAAATGCACTGAAACATGTCATAAAATATACTTAATGGTTAGACAGTTCAAACTATAAAAATGCGTTTTATCCCAGACCCTCACACATGGATTCATCCTCTTTGTTAAGCGCCGATTAGTATATAATTATGTACTGCGAGCACATAAAAAAACATAATATTATCATTTTTCTTAAGATCATTTGAAGTTGTTAAACTATCTGTTAATTAAAGTGGTCCAAACTGAAGAAGGCAGTCCATCTGTTATTTATTTGGCATAGGCTGTAACGTGCGGTCTGTTTTTGGGATTTAACGGACCATGCCAAAACGTTTGCTACTTACACGTGACGGATATTTTTCATGTTCGGATGTTTTAAAACGTAGTCTTGGATATGCTCATTTCTAAGAGCCCCCTTACATCTTATACATTTCAGGTTAAATATATCCGAATCCCACTGCTGACGTCTTACTGCCCCGCGAAGACCCATGACTTCCTAAATGCCAGAACCACGCTGACGCCCGACGAGCCCGTGGTCTCGCGCGACTGGCCTGGCCACCCCCTCCCCCGTCTCCATCGATAAATAAACCCGATCGATGTATTGACTGACACTGATTAATTAGGTTTTCTGACCTAGGGTAACGTCATGGGGCAGGAGCTTTAACGAGACCACTTGACAGGTCAGAAACTCAGAAATAAAACCGCAGAGAAGTTTGAGCCTGGAAGCCTGGCGGTTTTTAGGTGTCCGCTTACCTGAATTCGGCGCGGACATCCGGCACACTGCTTCAAAAAGAACCTACAACATAATATTACTACCACTACTACTAAATAATAATAATAATAATAATAATAATAATACATCGGATTATTATTTGGTCATTCATTGACCATCACAATTCCGTTTAACTCCTTCGTCGTTCATATTATGAACAATTTCTTAAAGTCTATATAACACAAGACCATATTAATACACTATAAAACATTATCCACTTTTTCCACACGGTTTTATACTATAAATAAAAATATATTTAGGCTAGTCGTTATTGATCATATTAGCGAAATTAATAATAATAGTGAAAAAAAAATAATAGGCCCCTGGACCCATTGCCCACTGCTTTATAGTTCTTAGTGTTGAATTCACACACAGTAAACATTTAAGACAATAAAATTATTTTTTTTTAAATCACCAAATATACTGTTTAATAGCACATATAATTTATAATGGTAAGCTTGTGGTCTACAATTTTTAATTGAAGCACATAGTAATTGCGTATTTATTGCATAAACGCTATTTCTAGTAACAAGACAACTGTTTCCTGAGATGTTACGATCATAAGCTATCACCACGAATTCATATCAGCTTAAAAGTATCTGTACTTTATTTAAACTATCTTTCCCCAAACCTGTACAATCTGGTGCCTAATCATCGGAAATATTTCTTTTAAAAGTCACATGCCATGCTCTAATGCAGGCTCCAGTGCAACAGACAGGCCTACTTGTTCCACATAACCGCTGCTTTTAATAATAGTATAATAAACTAAATACAAATCATGCTTCTCCCCCACAGTACATTCCTATTAATTATTGGCAAAAGTGTAATCAGTAATTCTAAAGTATTTCGAAAGAAAGTCTGACGATAGCGCCTCGCTTTACAGTTGGAAACAAAAATCGTGCCAATGGGGGTAACAACGGTTTTCCGCTTGGGTTAATGTCCCCGTATCGATTCACAGATAGCCACCACTATCGGAAATGAATTACCGTGGCCAGCAGCGTATCCGTCAGCTTGGACGCACGGTAAAGGGGCCAAAAATGAGCGCACACTGGATGTTGACGGCTGCCGGGTATGCTCTCGGCTGCGAGTTACCAAACCCAAAACGCGCAAGTCTGGGATAACAGACAATGTTTAATCTCAAAAGTGCGCAATAGTTGGGCACTATGGAAAGTACGCAGGTTCATACTAGACGCATAAAACACACATTGAATATAACAGGATAACGAACGACGAAGGTAAAGAACGAGTGAGATCCGCGAGTGTTTCCCAGGACCCTTCGTTATTTCAAAATTAACTAACGAGCTATTAGAAGTACTTTGTTGGCTCCTGCCCAGCGTCCGCGTGAGAAAAGCGCAGACTCTCAGTGACAGGAGCATCGATCCCGTGTAATGCAGCGGTAGAATATGCTATATGATTGTCACGCCAGACATACGGGGATGTAAAGAAATAAAAACTAATAAATGTAAACTAATTAGAAAATCAATAAAAGACCACCAAAGCAACCAAAATTAAGACCAAAATAAATTAAATGACAATATAAAAATGGGCTCAAAATGCGATGTTGCTTCCTTGCAAAAAATAGGAATACAGGAAAAGGAAACACAGAACAGGAAGAGCACAGCAACATCCAGGGGAAATCTTAGAGCTCCCAAGGACTTGTGTAGGCACCAGAATCATATCTCCCACATGACTAAAGTACAGTCTACAGCACTGTGTGTTCTTTGGTGTGGAGCGTTATACCTCGGTTTGGGGATTCAACAGCCCGTATTTGCTAAGGGGATGCCTGATGTCTCCCAATAACCAGTCACCAGCAAATGCACCCTCCTTTGCCATTTGACTCACTCCAAAGCTGGACCAGATAGAAGCATCGTGTGTACCACTTGGTGACAATGTCTGAAAAATGTCCTTGATGGTTGCATATCACCTGGACAAGTAGTGCCAAGAAGATTTTTTGACAGGTGCAAATGGGACTCAAGAGGCTGTGAATATGAATAGGGTTGAGAGTTCCATCCACAGCCCCTACAATGCCAGGTATGCCTGCAGTGGCAGGAAAACCCAATTTTTGTGCCATGTAAGGCATCCCCTCCCACTGGAACCTGTATGTAGTACTGCACATGGTACAATGCATTGCATGCACAGATGCAGGACCCAGCAGCCTTACGGAGCACGTGTACATTTGTAGGTCTGCAGAAATCACCGTTTATGTATAGATGCAGAGGGCTGTCAGAAGCTGCACCATGCACTGAGGGCAAATGTCAGAGTGTGTTCCTCATTTCGTTTGACCCCGCACCAAACCAAGGAGGCTCATTGTTTCAGCCCAGGGCAGCCTGTATTTATCTATGAATTGTTCATTATGCAGATGGTCCAAGGGCTTCATGGCCACCTGCATGACAGCATTTAGACAAGCAGCTTGGCTCCCTGGATGGCGCTGTCTCATATGCTACCTTTGGTTGACTTGCACAATTCTCTGCCAATTCAAATATGTGAGCAATTTTGATTGGTTAGCTCATTCTGCAGCCTACTGGGGTTGTTCAGAATGCATGAATTGTGCCCCACTCCATTCATCAATTGGAATTTGAACTGAAATGGTAACACCCTGTAAGATATTAAATTGGAATGACAGTAACAAGATTTTAATTCATTTCAACTCAAGGCAATTCAATGCAATCATACAACACATGAATGTCATTTAATCTAGTAAAACATGAATAATTACATAACAGATTTACTTTCAAGATAGATGTATGTATTCACCTTATATTTACTAGTGAGTTAGAAAACTTTATATCTGCATGATTGTAAAAGAAAAATTGTGTAACTGTTTTAGCATATTCTAAAATATGCATTTAGTTTATGTCAGCCCTTGAAGTCCTTTTCCATGGGCATATATTTATTGTTTTTGCAAATTTAATTGTTTTTTCCATTACAATTTGTGAGGAATCTGCAGTAGCTTTTCTTGTGAGTGTCCTGGGTTGTCAGGTGGATAACAGATGGTTCTGTTAGGGTCCCTTGTATGACTGAATGAAGTGCACTTCCACCATGGTACACAAAATTACAGTTAAATTGTTAGTTCCATATATAGACAAAACTTAAAATGTGGCATTCTTTCATTCTGAAAAATTGCGACACGCACAGACTTTTCAGGCAGATATTCGAACAAGGGGGCGTGGTCGACGGACACTTTTTGCTCCCATAAATATTCGTGATGGCCAAGCTGGGGGGGGGGGGGGAATTCAGCACATGCTGTTTGTTAACATGTTGTGTGATTCTTATTGAGATTCATACTGTTGTATTGTTATAGCTGCACCTACACTGAGTATGTGAATTTATGTGAAATCAATTCCATTTTAATTCTACATCCTCATATTCAGAATCGAATTGTGACTTTGCTCAGTGTTTTCAACAATTTTTATGAACTGAATTTTCAAGGTCATTCTCAAGTTAATTCTGAATGGTGCACAACCCTGTTATGAACTCAAAATGCATGCGGGTGTTAGAACAACGAGCCAATTTTGCGTTTATTTATAGTCTTCATTATAGTTTTACACTGCAATACTTACCTATTGTTATAACATCAGCATTATCACGTTGTCCAAAAAAGACCGCCTGTGTGTTTTTGTGGTCTATTTTGGCCGATCTCTGTGTTTCTGTGGCAGGACAGCAGGCAAAAGTTCAAATAGAGATCGACATAGAAAGTAACGAATGAGTCAGATCACTCGTAAATCAACGAACAAGAGCGCGACATACTTTAGCTACGAAGTGATTCGGAAAACACTCGCGAATTAACAATTGGTCTAAAGTGCTAGACAACGAAGCTTTCGGGACACGCACCCCTGGACTGTATACAGAGGGAGCTTCTATTACTGGATCGATCTGAAAACACCACAACATCGAATAATATTTATTTGCGTCGCATTTATATTGTGTGTATATAGGGGGTGTCTTATGCAATGCCATCGCTGTACGTTACCGGGATGCTGCTCACACTATCCGGTTGCTGATGCTATGGGCGTAAATTGCACCCCCCCCCCCTCAAATAATCACGTCTCCTCCTAAATGGTTGAAGACCTAACCCATCCCCCGAGTTACGCCCTTGTAGCTGCTACTGATGGTTTCATTGGGCTGCCTGGCGAGCCCTTTACCGAGTTCGGTTTGTGGGGCCAGTGAGAGGCCCGTGTAAATCTGAAGTTCTCGAGTTTTACGTTCACAACGAGTTAGTAATTTATCGTAAATAATACATGTGAGTATTGTATGCGCCCCCCTATGGGGTTAGTATTAAAACGGAACGGGCCTATTTACCCTATGTGCTGAAGCGAAGCGTGAACAGTGCCTCTCTACAAACATTGAGTTTCAATATTGTGGCTTCGAGTTATTTTTACTTTAGGGTGTTTTTCACCTCAAAAATCAAAGCGTTAATGTGCATTCTGTCCACTGTTTCACTGCCGTCGAGATCGATCTTCATTTTAAATGGTTAAAGGCTGCTTTTTACTGGCCGTTCGGCTTTGTTGTTAAAGATGAATTATAAATGCAAAGGATCGGGTACATTTAGGCGCATGCGATGCGGTAGCGGGGCCCTGTGTTCCTGCGCACACCCTGAGGGCGAGTCCTGCCTGAGAGACGGACTAATCTTCACCCGGCCTCCGCGGCGTTAATGTATTCTAAAGTATATTTACTTGAAAGAGTCTATTGGAAAAAGTTAAGTACCTGTGTTTAGTGATGTCCCATTGATCAGGCCACAGCAGTAAGTCAGCAGGATAGAGCACCGGTGGATAGACGGAAAGATTGCTTGATGCTGAGCTTTATGTGAAAAAGAATAGGAGGCCGGAGTCGAGAGTGTTTGATAAACCTTCCGTAAATGATTTAGTGTCTCTGCATGAGTCCCGATTCTGGAACTACATCATATCTCAATGCATAAAGCTATTGAACAAGTATGGCCACCCCCGCCAGTGCACATTTAAATGCAGGTGCCTCTACCCGCGTATATTCTGCTGGCGGGCTTTTATCGGATCTGTTTTAAGTCTGTGCGGTAGCTGGGCGAAGGCCTCGCCTGTAAGCGCGTAACCGCCGCTCGCTTCGTTTGATCGCGTCCCCGCGGCGGACAGTAAGTTTAAAGGAGTGCTGCGCGCTCCCCACGTTTATCAAACTCCACCCCGCGTCGCTCAGAAATAAATCAATTGCTGATTGACCTGGCAGTTTTTGATTTCAACAAATTTCCACAAGTGTTTGCCCCTAGGTGACACGGCCAGTGCGATCATTTTTCTTTTAGAAATATCTTAGGTTTAAGGTATTAAGATGACAATAACTGAGTTCTGGATTCCCAATAAAATAATTAATATTTTCATGCACGAGTGCATGTAATTACAGGTCTGCTAACCGGGCCGTTTAATTCTGTACATCAAACGCCATTACTATTCACAAGTTGCAAAAATTATAATTTTCTCGTTACTCAATAGTTTCCATTCATCTCGTGTTAAAGCTTTGGTTATACATATTTTCGACTGTTGCCTAAAAGTTAAGACGTGGACTGTCTCCATAATGAACTTATTTGCGCTATAGGGTAACTACAGTCATCCGATCAAAAGTACCCGAAAAGAAAGCATATAAATTTATATAAAAATGTATTTCAACTTATGAAGCAATATGTGGAACCATCCTCTAAATTAACAAAAAGTTACAATTATAATTTCATGTGTATTTATTATTCGCATGCAGACAAATGGCAGAGGTGTTTGTTATATTTGAAGTTATGTTCTAAAGACACATGTACAGACAATCGAATTATAGTTTTTTTTTAGTTCCCGTGACCTCGTACACTTATTTATTAGTTATGACACTGTAGCCTAGTATCCAGTGAAACTGTTTTATTTCCGGCTCAGTCGTAAGACATTTATTTAATCGTTTTCTTTTTTAGTAACATGACCTTGATGTATACATTTGTAACTTAATAATTACAAATAAATGTGTTCAATTGCTGTTCTTATTTTCAATTCTATTGTGTGGCAGTTGTATTTAATTAATAATTTATTAAAACTTTTTTCTATACGATCCACCCGAATTCCCACGAGTCGCCACTATAATTAAGAACATTACAACACCAATAACACCTATAATAATAATTATGATTATTATTATTATGCTATTATTATTAAGAACGGTATCGTTATTATTACATTCCAAACAAAGATACTTTTAAACCATGGGCATAATAACAGGTATGAAACTATGATTCATCTGCTTATTGCTTTCTGAAATTGACTTTAATAAAACTTCATTGCCACCGTTTCCAGGCCGAATGCTATTTTTTTTCATTGAAATAAATATTTAAAAACCGGAAAGTGCAATTTCAATCTGTCTGATAGGCGTAATTTTTAGTTACCACTATTACAATCAAGAAAGTGTTCGTGGTCATTATTGTCAGTACGGAAACAATTCAATACGTACATCTGTTAAAAAAAAGCATGACCTTCTTTAAGTCGATACAATCGGTAATCAATATTTCGTTATGTCGAATCAATGTATACCTGCAAGCGATTGCATTAAATTAACTTACTTTAATAATAAGATTCAGCTTAATTATGGAACTGCAAGGTTTTAAAAACGTGAAAGAGTCACGGCTACTTTTGTTACATGGTCATATACAATTAATAATTCAACCCTTGATATCTTTTTTTTTAATATGAATTACTTTCATGGCGAATGTAGCCTACATATTGAAAAACGTATTATAAATCTTATCTAAAAGCATACTAGTTATTAAGTATTTTTATAAGAAACGACTTAAATTTCTGCAATGTAAAGTTGGGTTTGCACTTCACGTCTTTGATTAACATCCTTCATTTTGACCTGTTTTATCTTGAATAAATTGTATAGACCCTCAGAAACCAAATTAGTGAACGAAGAGTAAAAAAATAATTGAATATACTCAATATAACTTTAAAATTACAGTGACTTCTTTGTATTTAAGAATTACAGTAAACCTTTTTAAAACAGTTATTGACATAAACATTTTGTTTACATAGCAGCTGCAGCCGATTATTGCTGTAGACGGTGTAAGGCCCAAAATGCAATGGGAAAAATTGAATTTAATTACTGCCGGAATTATAATTTATTTCATATTAATTATCAATAGCCTAAAGAGAAATTGCAATATACTTCTGGCACAAATATCTCTATTTACAGACTGAAAAGGACGAAAATGCACTTTAAACAATGACGTTAATTAAATGTAACCCCTTTCGCCCCTTACAGTCCACTGAAGGCGCTAGAGGTGATGCGGACAGCTGGTCCTTCTGCGTACGAAGCCGTTTGTCTTACAGCAAACGAGTGAGATTAGACAACACAGATATGCCGTGAGGATCGGGCGTCTTACAATCGATCTTCAAAGAACAATATTAACCCTGCCCTGACTACTCAAAAACTGTCATATCAGTGTCTCGGCTAGATGATGACGATAATAATAATAATAATAATAATAATTGTTAATAACAATTATCTGTTTGTATACATTCTGAGTTTGACAGCATCACAGGAACAATGAATATGCAGATTTTATATATACATCGAACCTTATTTAATAAAACTATTTTCAGTATAAAAACACAAGTGTAGGCTATATTTTATATTTTGTTTCTGATATGGCAAACCTTACAAACCAAACAAGCGGCCAATTGCAGGATAAAGCTTCCTCGCGTGGCCAATTCTTGTCTTACAGATAATATATTGGTGTGGTTGCCGCTGCTGTTCCGCTTAATAACGGAGGTTATATTCGACTCAGCTCCCGTCCTGCCTATTTGTAAATTTGCTCCTATCATCCCAGGCGCTCGAACAGCCGGCAGCCGAATCGGACTTACCGTTCGGTTCACTGGAGAAATAGCAGCTATGCTGGGCCACGGACCATTTTACCTTGTGCGACCGTAGGTGCCCATATTTAAATCCTCCAGTATGCAGAGATGGGCAGTATTTCAATGGCATGTATTCAAAATATGCCTTTAATTACTTTTAAGTATTTTGTCATTTGTATTTTGCTGGACAGGAATAAATCAGATGTAATCTGTAACAAAATACTTTGAGATATTGTATTTTTGTATTTAGCATACTTTATTAAATGTCAATTTGTCCATTTGTTTGTTCGTTTGTTTTCTATCATTTTAAGAACCTTCACAAAACCGCCGGCTTACACACTCTAAAATACAGCCTATCAGCGTATTTGGCCAGACGCAAATAAATCACGTGACGCATCCTGTTGGGCCCAGCTTGCTCGTTGTGAAGTTCTTTCCCAGTAATCCAAAGGAAGACACTGCTTTGGTGCTCGGAGCAAATTGCTTTAAGGTAAAGTATGTAGTAGGATATTCTATCAGATACTGCTCACCAAGTATCATTATAGGACACAAAAACAGAGCAATTAGCGAACAGCAGTGCTGTGTTCGAGAACTGCGGTCCCCAACCACCTGGCCATGGACCGGTACTGGCCTGTGAATCATTGGTACCGGGCCGCACAGAGAGAATAAAAACTTTTTACTTTATTTCCATTTTATTGACTGTCTGGGTGTGCAAGGTATTTTATTTTGAAAAATGACCAGATCCTCTCCCCACCACTTCTGCCTGTGCCTGTTTCACAGTTTTGATGATAGATATATAAAAGTAGATAGCGCTAGTCGTGCAACTGCGCGGCCACCATATTGGGGAGGTCAAGGCACGTGCAGCTTTTTGGTATATAAACAGATGAAAACAGGAATATCAAGATAACTTTTCAGAAATAAGTGGCAATATTGTTGTATTTTATTGTTATGGAAGTTAGTGACCATGAGCTATTACTTCAGACTATCCCGAAAATGAACTGATACCATCATGATAATGGCTGCCTAACGAAAAACATAACGTTATGATTCATTGTTGAAGCGCTTTGTGACTTGAAGTATATGTAATATTTACTCAACAGTGACCTCATTCACTGTATGGTTTATGCTTCATTATGTGCACGCAATGGCTGGTCCCAGGAAAATCGTCCTGCATGAAACATAAAAGGTGGGAGACCTCTGCTCTAGGACTTGTGAATTAACTTGCCAGCCTGCTAGTGGTATTGTATGTAGTTGTGGTATTCTAGGTAATTTTGTATTCTAGTTAAGTTCAACAGGCATGCTCAGGCAGTGGCATCTAATGGCCTGTCATATTTGCAAGACTTCATGAGTGATACGTCAGGCTAGCTACTTGTGTTTCTAAGTGCAAAACTCATTTCTGTCAGCTAAAGGTCGGGGGTTTTATAACCACTGAGCCTGTGTAAAAGGGAGAACCAACTGGTGAAAGTGACGTTGAATGTTATATACAGTGTCATATGCCATGGGTTACATTTTTTTAACATATATCTAAAAAAGTTTATTCTTTGAGTTTGCAGATGTTCGGCACCCTACCGTAAAACAAAGCGGGAAATTCACACATCCTGATAATTAATTTAAGAGCGTTGGTGTGCCTCCATGCCAGTGCACAAGGTGGCCGCACTGTCAGCCACTACCACTGACTCTATGGGAAACACTTGGCATAAATTAAGGGTGTAACAAGGGTGTAACGAGACCGAAAATGCAGTTCCGTCTCCCGCCCCCCCCCCCCCCCCACC
>JAODKM010000042.1:14493563-14505451 GCA_026780845.1 Petrocephalus sullivani
TCCACCTCCTAATATCGAGAAGGAGCACCGAGCCAGGAATGTGTCGGGCCGTGTCCTACATCACGGCCAATCGGCAGGGTGGGCTAGCGGCTGAGACCAGGCAGCAGCGGCCGACACAGGGACCCGAATGGCAACGACCCAAAATGACATCAAACCCCCTGAAAGTGGTAGGTTTTGTAGGAAGTGAGAGCAGTATTGAGCAGAAATAACTGTGTGTGTGTGTGGCACAGTGGTAGGCTGAGCCCCTGACTCATGGCTAGTGGTCAGGGGAGTTCTGCTTTCCCCATTAACCTTCAGCAGATACGAAGCCTCCTTAGATGCTGTCAGGACTGCAGCACCGGCTGCTCGACAGCTTGACCGCGGAAACCCTCCGACGACTAAACGCTTAAACCATCCCCAGAAATCTTTCATCTGCTCTGTCCTCTGCGCACATTGTAGCTTCCTTGGCCAGACAGACACTGTAGCCTTGGATGTAATCTGTGTTATTAGAAAACGGTTTAAGCAAATGTTTGGAGGTATTTATTTAACTTTCAATCCCTGGTCACACTGTCCGGTCCGGGTCAAGGGTGTTCGGTGTTGCATGTTGGCCTGGAGCCTGGATTTTCCAGATTCTGGCTGCAAAGCACTGAGGAGGAAGAAGGAGTTTTGAAAATGTTAACTTGTTACTTATCTGGTTACCTGATGGACTGAAAGATGGAGTGTCAGCTATTGGTGTGTGCTAGAAAATGTGTGTTTGGTGGGCTCATAGGGGCCCTTCACCTCTGGGGGGGAGGAGGAGGAGTTTTCTGTCAAAGTCAGGTGGCCTCAGGGATGTTTGAAGGCTGGGTTTTGTTTGCTCTCCCAGATGAAATCATTCAAAAACATCTGCTGTGAATATGTAACACAGGGTGCCTCTCTGTGCTTGTGCTTCACTGTGTGTGCTTTTACTTTGCCCCTTTGTCCCTTTGCTACTCTGTGCCTCTCTGATTGTGTCTGTACTCCCTTGTCTGTTTGTGCCTCATATTTTTGTCTATATTCCCTTGTCTTTGTGTCTCACTGGGTGTCTATGCTCCCTTGTCTGTGTCTGTGCTTCACTGTGTATGTCCGTGCTTCATTGTCTCTGTGCTTCACTGTGTGCATCTGTGTCTCACTGTCTGTGTCTGTGCTTCACAGTGTGTCTGTGCTTCAGTGTGTGTGTCTGTGTCTCACTGTGTGTCTGTGCTTCACTGTGTGTGTCTGTGTCTCACTGTCTGTGCCTGTGCTTCACTGTCTGTGTCTGTGCTGTACCATTCGCAGTAACGGTGTGGTTAGACGCCCCTCCCCCCGCCTGATGTGTTTTCAGGAATGCGTACCAAGACAGCCGTTACTGGGCTGCTGTCAAATCCCAGGAGGACAGGAACAGCTGGAGGGCCCCGCTGATCCCCGCTGGGCTGTGCCCTCAGGAAGCCTTCCCGGGTCCTGCTGCCTCCCCCCTCCCCGGGGGTATGGAGGCTCACACCTCATTTTGTCTTTGCCGCTGCTCTGCTGTGATGCTATGGTGAATGTGAGGCACACAGGGCCGTCTCATTGTTTATAATCAGCACTGAACTCTGCCCCACACATGGCAGAAAGGGGGCTGGCGCTGTCTGCAGACCTCAGACCCCGCCCCGTCTGTCTCCCCCTCCCTCTCTGTCGCCCTCTCCCCTCTCTCTCTATCTCCCCCTCCCTCTCTGTCTCCCCCTCCCGTCTGTCTCCCCCTCCGCGTCTGTCTCCCCCTCACCATCTGTCTCTCCCTCCCCGTCTGTCTCCCCTTCCCTCTCTGTCTCCCCCTACCCATCTGTCTCCCCCTCCCTCTCTCTCTCCCTCTCCCCATCTGTCTCCCCCTCCCTCAGTCTCTTCTTCCCTCTCTGTCTCCCCCTCCCCGTCTGTCTCCCCCTCCCTCTCTGTCTCCCCCTTCCCTCCCTCTCTGTCTCCCCCTCTCCATCTGTCTCTGTATCTGTACGTCGACCCAGTGCCCCCTGCAGATAATGATTTTTTTTTAAATATGTGTCTTCCTAACTACTCCTAAGGGTAGAGATGATATCTTAGGTATTTAGTATTTCCAGCTTACAGAATTTGTAGATGCACGTGTAGAAGATGATTGTGTCTTCTTGTTAAAATGCCTTTAACCTTATCCAGAGAAAGCAACTTTTAGGATTTTGGAATTTGGACATGTACTTTAATGTCCTCCTGCTTAAGCATCACACCACGTACTGTTACAAACAGGCATTGCCTATAAAATGATTTGGTGAACATGTGTTCTACTTCCCCCCGCCCCCATCCTCTGGATTAGCAGTTGCAATGCCCTCATGCACCCTATGGTGCCCCATCTATAATCCCCACAACTTGATGTGCATACCAGCCAAGTGAAAATTCCATATTTTCATATGCATTTCATAGAGAATTGTGGAAATTGAAACATTTACATTTATTTAGCTGATGCTTTTATCCAAAGCGATGTACATTTGAAAGGGTCACGTTAGACAGTCCCTGGAGCAGTCGAGGTTACGGACCTTGTTCAGGGTCCTATAGAGAAATCACTCTGCCGATCACCGGGTTTGAGTCGGTGAATTTCCGATCATGGACACTGCATCGTATCTGGCTCAGCAGGCACGTAGCCATGGAGATACCTCATGAAAGATATTTCTGACTCCGGGCCTCCCACTGAGACACATATAGTGTAAAGGGGCGATAATTTTCCTTAAATTTGTTCCAACATCTTATTTTGATGAACTACATTAAATAGTAAAATGGTGACACCCACTTTATTAATGTGTTTCTCTGGCTACATTTCTAGAAATCGATCCTGAAGGGATACCGCAGTGGTACAATTCTTCAGCCTTGTGAATCTATCTTCTGGCATTTGGACTTGCCAAACATGAGTATTTATATTCTGCTAAAATAATAACAGAGCTCTAATAAGTGTAGCTCGGTCCTGGTGGCTTGTGTTGTGAATATTTCTGTCTAGTTTCTGAGTTTCCCCTCTTGCACTCGGATTGGAACCAGGAGCCCAGCAGAGTGCAGTTAACTCCTGGTGCTTTTGAAGCAACGCACACATGCAGCCACACATTCCTGCGGACTGCCAGCTTGAGGGTGGTGGCGGTAACCAGACCTGGGCGGGGCTTAGGGAGCCCCGCCCACACGTGTCAGCCCTCCCCCAGCACACGTCAGGCGGTAGAGAGGACCGTTAAGCTCTCTGCATTTCCCCAGCCTGGTGTTTTCTGTGCCTGTACATCGTTAACAGTTAATTAACTGCACATGAACGGCCACATGACGGCATCAAGGTCCCATATGATTTTTCCCAGAAACACGCTATTCCCCCCTCCCTCCCCCCACCACCAAATAGCTTCTTCTCTCTTTCTCACATCCCTCTCTCCGCCTCACCCCATCCTCTTCTCCTCCCACCCTATAATACAGCTCCATACCTTTCCTAACATTCACATTGAATGTTTTTCTGGGTTTTTTTTTACCCATAATGCACCCCTAAACCACAGCCCTCCCACTCACGCCACTCATTTCCATTCTTTTCCACTCTCTCCCGCTGTCCCACTTTTGCGCTCCTCTCCCCCCTTTTTTTCAGCCCCCTCTGACCTACCCAAGTCCAAGTCACCCCAGCACGCGCTGTTCCCAGTGCTCTGCCCATGCCGTGCTTTTTAACTGCCTGACACTGTACCTGGATACCAGGTGCTACCTGAGGAGGTCATGTGACCTAAAAACTCTGTGCCAAACTCTTAAATAAAATGCAGACCCATAACCCCTGCCACCAAAGTTCTGCTGCTTATTCATTTGGCTAATAAGTGTGTGCGGATTATGCTGCGTTTACAGCTGACTCCGTTTGTGTTTTTTATGAGCCGATGTAAGATACAGGGGGTGGTTTGGAGAAAAGCCACATGGCAGCCAAACAGATGATGAATCCGGATGGGGGTGGGGGCATCACAAGGGCAAAAAAAGGCGGGGGTGGACTAATGGAGAAAGGGTAAACTAAAATAATATTTTCAGTGTGAGTGACAAGGCAGGATCCAGAATAAGTATGAATGTATTGGTCCAAAGTCAACACTCTAGGCTGGGGTACTGGGGCTGTAAGGAAGTAAACATACCTGATTTATACCAGCCAGCAGCTGCAGACAGGTACAGCGTATTAATACAGATAACTGTGGTCACATGACCCCCAGGGAGTGAAACCTCCAGTGCTATTGGCTCCTGTCACCATGGCAACTGACTTCAGAATCAGAATCAGAAAAACTTTATTCATCCAGTCATTAATAATATTCAGGAAATTGCTCTCATCGTGACTGCATAACCACACAAAACACAAAGACAACAGTAATGCAATAAAAAGTACCAAGAATAGCACAGAGATTAAACTAAAAAAATCAAGCACTCAATAAAATTCTTACTAAAAATAAATAGTCTCTGATTACAAACATATATTTAAAAAAGAAGAATCATATTGCCCCTAGGGATTATATAAAAATGCTGTTGCAGGCTTTGTGCCTGCACACGTTTCGACTTCCGGAATAGCCACAGAAACATCTTCCACTGCACACCAGCAGGTCCAGGCTGGAGTTGTCCTCTCTTGGAGTGCCACCAACCCCTCCTCCAAGCTGTCTCTGCACTGTAAGTACACAAAAGAGATTTCAGAGCATCTCTGCTTCAAGGCCATTTCTTATCTCTGTTTGACTGCAGTGACTCATAAAATTTTACTTATGAATCTTTACGTTTTTTGTCCCCGCCTTTCACTTTCTTCAGCTCTAGTAAATCTCTTATGAATCTGCTGGGTTTCTTTCTTTTTTTTTTTTTTTAGCAAACCACAAGGTTATAAACAGCATTCCTGAAATTATGACCCTTCTCTCTAAAGTATCTCAGAAATATTACAGCCACGGAGGCATCTGCCCCATTAACCTATCTTAAAGTATGACATCTACATTTATGCATAGCCATTATGCAATCCTCGAAACCAAGACAGAGGGTTTGATCCCGCCTCCAGTGTGCGAATGCACGTGTTTGTGGAGATGCTTCCTTCTTGCAGTCCAAAGATGTGGAGTTGGGATATCTGTTTTCTCTACATCTCCCTTGGTATGTGTTTGCGTGCTCTGTGACGGCTTGACATTTACGCCCGCCTTTGCGCGTCCGAAGCCTTTCCTCTTTCGATAGCTTGCTTTGCAGGATACAAGTAGTACTGTTGTCAGCCAATAGATGGAGCCATTGAGTTTCCGACCGCTGTCATTGTCCGATAAAATACCTCTAGATCATTTTGCGTATAAGTATTTAGGCGTTTCATAACAGCATAGTAAATGTAAGATAAAAGATAAAGCTACTACTATAAACTAGCTTTGCTTGCAGATGCTGTGCATTAACCGCGCTACTTAAGGACCTGGGTTCGATGTTTTCATTAAACATCAAATTTTTTCTTCATCATTTTCTAACGACAGTGAAATTACAAATTTAAAGCGGTACAAGTTTACAAAATGTTTTATTAGATAATATGAAATTGTTCTACAGTCAAAAACACAATACAGACATATGTTCTTGCTTCAAATAAATTCGGTAAAAGCGTTAGAACCCTTTTAAAACGTTTAATTACAAAATGTAAATCACGGAGGAATGAAGCAAACAGTTGCAGTCAGTGCGAAAAGTAACTCCTTAGTGCCTGACTCTTAAAAATTACATTAGATCACATTAAAATTACACCAGTTATCATAAGTTCCACGGTAAAATAAGATAAACTTCACCGAATTATATGTTGTTGGTATATCATGCTTTTCCTTATTGCTCGGTTCGCCGAAATTAACAAAACCTAAAGAGGTGGCGGCAAAAGCGTGAAAAACATTTAATTCCAATAGTTTGCGAAATGATCCTGGACACCAAGAAGACATGGAAGGGGCAGCTGGCTGTCACCGAAAGGAAACACGCCACACCTAATTACGGCTCTGCATGAGCCAAAATGAATACTTAGACCCTTTCTATAGCAATAACTCAAGCAGTCCCCACTTGGAGGACGTGCATTATTAATGGTTGTTGAGTGTTAAATAAATCAGCCCTTGCGATCACCACAACGTTGCCAGCAGTGGTCCTTAACCCCCTCATGACAGTTAAACTTGCACAGGGAAAATGTGGCAAATGTGGCAGAAGCTGCTAGAATACAATATACCCGTATCCGTCCTGCCGCCCATCTAGGCAAGCAATGTTATTACTGTTCTGAGAAAAATATTCAACAACGCCTAGTTCGCTAAATTGGCAAAAAAAATAATGAACAAAAAAGAAAAATTTTAAAGGATTATTGCTTTCCAATTTTCCCAAAACCGAAGTGGAAATAAACGTTATGCTATAAATTTAATTGTGAGAATATCAATGCACTGTCAATCGCTAAATGGAGTACCTTCAATAAATGTGTTGGTATTTGTATGTCGTTTCAGTGATATTTACAGAGAACCGGTTTTTTGTGACCACAGAGCCTGTCATCTGACAACAACCGGCCATAACTCAGTAATCATACAGCGTGGCTGTATATATTTCCGCAGCAGTTTATTAACTTATTAACTTCAGTGTCAAAAGTTCCAACTCATCGCTGGCAAGCTCGCGGATGGGCGGGGACATCAAGGATGACAAATCAAGCCGGAAGTGTCGCAGCCTCCCTATTGGGCGACGGGGGGGACGTACGCCGCGCCAGACATGGCAATCGAGTGCAGAGCGAGCTGCGTATCAGATCGGCACAGCCTGTCGCGCAGCTTTCGGCTCGCTAGCTTAGCGCGCTAGCTTATCCGCTAGCTGCTCCGCGGCTCGGGGGCATCTGTGTTCTCATTCGCCGGGCGCTCGCAGTGGCTCGTCGCGGCCCGTTACATGCTGGCATTACTTATCGCGAAGCGGGCTGTGAAATAAGCGGAAAGGGCGAGAATGTCGGTCCCATGCGGGAGATGATGGAGCGGTGGCTGGGCGCCGTGCTGCTCTGCCTGGCCGTGGCTGGTGTATGTGGGTAAGTTACGGATCCCCTCCTTCTTAAAAACGGCTCTTCCCCCGAAAGCCGAGTGACTGAAGGGCATCGAGTGTCCTTAACCTTCCTGTTTATTGGATTCAGTTCAGTTACTTTATTAACCGACTCAAGCCCATAGATACACAGACACAGCAGGACGGATGTGTTATGTTTTGATGGGCTGGTGGGCTGGTGGGTGGATGGATGCACCGAAATCAGTCAGGTGATAGATGGCCGGACACACGACGACAGTCCCCCTGTCAGTGACACCACGCCAGCTGTCTCAATCGTCACCTTTATGTACGTTTCATGTACATTAAATATCGCGGTGCCCCCCAGCATGGCGGCCCCCTTTCTGAACTCGGCTCACAAAGGTCAGCCCTATGAGGGTAAGCGGTCATAGTACACAGTGTCTTATGGTGAAGCTCAGACATACTGTACTGTTTAGGATTATTCTTCTAAACAGCATGTTTGTAAGGCATCCTTCGCAGGCGTTTCGGGCCCCTGGGCACTTTCTCCACGCTCCAGCTGATAACACTTTGGCCATAATTCAAGGACTTGAGATAGAATTTCATGTGATGCCACGTTTCCAGTGCCTAACCAATCCTATCTGGTTACTCGATGGAGATATTGCTTGTGCCGAATGTGCATCGATGCCTTGGGTATTAAGTGTATCCATCCCATGCAGTCAGTCCCCTGTGAGAGGCGGCTCATATTCCTCTTTTCATTATGGCGTTAAGTATGTGGCCCTGTATAGAGCAATGAAATAAATACTGAGTAATTTGTCAGATCTCACTTTCAATGTGCGCTGTTAGATGTACCGTTCTGTTAAGTTTTTTTTTTGTGTGTGTGTCTTTATTCTTGAGTAAACAGGATTTTGTCGCTATGTGATTATGGAATAGATTAAATTCACCTGATCGGAGGTGAGATTTGGATGTGAGATTTGGATGTGAGATTTGGATGTGAGATTTGTGCAGTACCTTTGTTGTGTGTGACTGAGACGGTGTCCTATATGTGTTTTATGTGATGGTCTGGATTATGGCCGGTACGGTGGAAGGTTTGGCATGTTTACCTAGCAGGAGCTTTCAGTAATTTACGTGCGTAATAATTTGAAAGGCTGCCTTTCTGGTTCTACCGGAAAATCCTACATTAAAAAACAATAAAAATGTGCTCAGATGGGATGCTCTTAAGTGTCATCTGAAAATAGTTACTGCTAAATGGGAAACGTGCCCCCTGGCTTGGTTGGTGTAACAGCAGTTAGCTGGCGGCAGGTAGACTGTCAGCAAGCATCCGGCCGGAGAAAAGGCTCCCATCCAAATGAAAGTCACGACATCGGTGAGGACGCAATACAGAGAAGAATCACAGACTTGTTCATTGGAAATCTTGAAGTTATTCTGTTCTCTGTGAGCTACTGTTACTGCTGACAGACCAAGGATAGTTCACTGGGCATTTGGGATGTAGTTTCATACCATCGGGACTGATTACTGGTTACCGGTGGCTTTGTTTCTGCTGGTCTGGGAGCTCTTTCAAAAGTTTTATGAGTGATGCGGGTGTCGGCTATGACGTCCCCTTGACGATTTACGTTGATGAGGACAGGAGATGCTTTTTGTGCATAAGGGCTGAGCTGCCCTGGGCTTTCTACTCCTGAGATGACCTCGGCAGGTGGGGTCACTCTCACTTGCCGGGTTTATTTTCCTTGTTGCTCTCTCCCTGGCCACGGGTAGTTTGTTCAGTAAATTTTGCGGAAACAAGATCTGTGAGTTAGCAGACACCTGCAGGCGCCCATGTCCCCCGAGTGTGTGTGACACTCTGCCCCTTCCTGTGTGTCATCGTGCCCCTCGTGGGCCCGTTTTCTATCTGCCTCCGCTGTGTGCTTCCTGCTTAGCACCTGTGGTCTGTCCGCAGAGATTAGCGTAGCAGAATGTGTGCCAGAGGCTCCTTGACTCACTTTGACGTGCCATGACTTTCATTTAGGAGATGGCACTCCGCACTTTTGGGTTATGAAGTTCACACCCGCAACTGCTCCCAACTGCAGCCACAGTGCCGTCAGCCCTTGGCAAAAGTGATTCCTGCTTTTATGATTTTGCTTTTATGATTCCTGATTTTATGATTTTATGATGGGAGGTTGTTGTGTGTAGCTGGTCCATGTGCACACAGGGACAGACCTTTAAAAATACTGAGAAAGCCAGTCAGGATTTCCCTGCTTGCTGATATGCGAGATTGAACCTGGCCATCAGAAATGCAGAATGTGGTGTTTGGGGGTGGGGTCATGGCCTTGAAGTTTGCAAATTTTGTGAGCATGATTTTAATGTCAGGTCTGTCCTCTATGACGTCTTTGTCCTTTATGGTGGTTACAGGATCTGGTCCGTTAGGCTGACCTTGTCAATCTGATACACTGTTTAGCTGCTTCATCCGGTGGGGTGGGTGGGGTGGTTAGATGGAGAACATCCTGATCACACAGAATCAACATGGAGGCACTTATGGCCCTTATGGAAGCTGGGAAAGCAACCATTTGTCTCTCAGCTGGCTCTCTGATGCTGTGTCATAAACACATTTTTCCCTTGGGGTATTTTTTTTAAATGAGAACCGAGATCATTCTGGTGTTTATTTGAAGCAGCAACCTGTTGTACAGGGAGCCTTTTATCATAACTGTCTGCTCTGAGGAGAGGCAGGGGAAGATTTAAACATCTGTGGTTTTCATTTCTCGATTTGATCTAATCTTGCTGATTTTTGTGTCTGGTCCAGTAACTTAATTCATTCTGAGGCCGTGCATCTACCCGGGGTTATGGGGGGAAGCACTTGTATTCATCCCAGGCAGACAGGGGGTGCCCTGGATGGGGTGGCTGTCCGTCACAATATAATTGCATGTCTTTGGCCTGCAAACTCCTCCCACAGAGCGGTGACCAACATTGACAACCACTGCTAGCCACCCGGCCACTCACGGCACACACTATATGCTAGAAAATGGCTTAGCAAGAGAGCAGCGCACACTGCATGCTGGAAAATGACTCGGCAAGAGAACAGCGCACACCGCATGCTGGAAAATGACTCAGCAAGAGAGCAGCGCACACTGCATGCTGGAAAATGACTCGGCAAGAGAGCAGCGCACACTGCATGCTGGAAAATGACTCGGCAAGAGAGCAGTGCACACTGCATGCTGGAAAATGACTCGGCAAGAGAGCAGCACACACCGCATGCTGGAAAATGATGATAGAGCAGCACAGTAACTGCTTTGCGTTTCCATTTTTATTTCCCTTTATAACATCTGCGTCAGAAGGAGTATTTTTAACATTCAGCCCTGGAATTTTCTTGGTTAGATTGGAAACAGGTGTGTAGCTGTCTGTGTGTGTCTCTGCATCTGCTTGTGTCTAGGTGTCTGTGTCTCTGTATGTCTCTATATTTGTGTGTCCATATGTGTCTAGGTGTCTCTGTATTTGTGTGTGTCTGTCTCTGTGTCTGTCTTTCTGTTGTTTCGCATCATTAACATAATTAGTATACACATTCTCTCTCAGATTTCACTCAGGATCACCACTTGATTCTGAAAGCACCTAATGGATATACATTTTTAAACAAGCATTTGCCTTGCATAGAGTGTAATAAAACACGGTCGGTCCTTAATATGAAACCTTAGCGTGGGGGGGATTCCAGCCAATGAATGGTTTAGTATAGAAAGTGGGAAGTCCTTTTGGGAAGTCCCTCCCACTTTTGTGCTTTTCCCCAGCAGCCCCGTGGCATGAGCTCCTGCTTAGTGTGGCATGGTGGCTTTGGATAACGATGGAGCATGGCTGCCTTCACAGACACATAGCTGCATGTATGCCATGTGAGGTCTTAAGTTAGGCTGCATTTCCTGCAGTTTCTGCTACTGGAATAAAAAAAAATTATAAAATGAATATTTGACCCACTTAAAGCCCTGCGATCTCATTGGTCCCGTGCATGCTATACACCAGAGGACTGTTGTAGCACTAACCCTGGTGTAACATACACTAAGTATCAACATGGACCAACACTAATGAACAGGAACAATTTCAGGCTAAGATGGACACTTTTGCAGAGTGGTCCAGGCAAAACTGTCTCGGCCTAAACATCACCAAGACAAAGGATGTGGATGCTGACTTCAGTAAGGAACCTTCCAGCATCCCCACTCTGTCAGTTAATAACCTGCCAGTACACTGGGTTGGTTCATTCAGATACCTCCAGACCATGATCGATCACAGGCTCACCTTCCAGCCTTTCCAGTACCTCTTCTGCCTGAGGAAACTCTGTAGACTCTGTAGGCACACACACACAAATATATGCAACAGCAGATCCACAGACGCCAGGAAAAACTACCAGATAGATTCCGTTATGCATGTGGGAATATACCACACGCAGCAAAGAAGAACATGCAGTTTAATAGCGTCCGCTTGTTTACCAGGCCTTTAAGCTATTGCTCACGGCGGACAGGAACTTATCGAAACAAACAATATCTATTTTAAATGATCAATACCCTCAGTTTGCACAACACGCAACAACATACATATTTTCAGCAAAACTATCAGTGTGAAACTGGAATCGGAACGTTTTCTTCGATCTGTTCTGCTGGGCTCTTTTTAGCTGGTAGTTTGCTAAAGAAATCAGGGACGCGTTTCTGTGCCATTGTATCCCAGCTTAAACAACACAGTATCTGGCTAAATAATGCGGTGTTTGTTGACCATGATGCGTAGGGTTATAGGACACAATCTGGGGGTGCCGTGGTGCCTGCCTGTCCGGCAGGGGGGGCCGCAGTGCCCCCAGCACCCAGAATTCCCATCGCTATGCATAGCAGCCCATTAAACAAAATCTTAACATTGAGCAGTAGCATAATCGGACTGGAGCAGGAACCACTCATTAGAGAGCAGACGCGCGCAGGCGCTGTGCAGCCAGTACTGTCCTTAGAGAGCAG
>JAODKM010000042.1:14569757-14581457 GCA_026780845.1 Petrocephalus sullivani
CCCGGGCGCGGGGCGGGGCGGGGCGGGGCGGGGGGGGGGGGGGGGGGGGGGGGGGGGGGGGGGGGGGGGGGGGGGGGGGGGTTAGAGTTAAAAACCAAGACACGCACTTTGCCTGTCGTGCCTTCGGAGCGAGCTTCTCGGCCAATCCGCCCGATTAGACTGAGGAGTTTCTGTCGAACCCGGTCACTCTCCACCTCCCAGCTCTAGGGGGAGGAAAAGGACATCAGTTCCTGACCCACACATCGAGATTCACCGCCGACACTGAAATGACGGCGGACCCTGGAGACTAACTTGGCACAAGTACCCACAGTTGAACGCCACATTTAATGCTCATGGGGAACCTGGTGAAACAATCCTAAAGACTAGTTAGGGAACTGCACGAATGCACTTACCTTCTGAATAAGGACAAAAAGGTGGTTAAGTTGATCGGAGTTAAACTTCACCGCTGCAGCCGCTATTATGGTATGGATGTTCTCAATTACTGTGGAAGACTGGCCAGCCTGCAAGAAACAGGAAATGTTCTCAGGTGTGAGGTGAGCTACCCTCCAGGAAAGTCAGTGTGAGCAGCGCTCACTAAGCTAAGCTTAAGGCTTCAAGGAAGAAATCCCCAAGATAGCCTTCCATTACTCTCATTTACATTAAATTAATGGGCATTTTAATGCAAAGCTACTTACGATTTTACCCATTTACAGAGCAGAGGGATTCGGGTCACTGCTCAAGGTTCTGCAGTAGGGCCTGTCCTGCAAGAGGGGCCCGTGCACTTAACCCACGCACTACCCGCTGCCCTATTCTGAACACGAGAAAAGGGTTCATGCTGGAAGTGGCGAAATATCTACAGTATCGGAATGAAAGTGGTTCACGACTTCCCAGAAAGAGCGAAGATCCAGCAGCGCACAGCACAGACTGCCTACAAACAGCCATCACACTGCCTGCATTATGGGATGCCTGAGTAGCTCACAATCCAGCGAGGCAGATCTGTTCATCTCTGGAAGTACGCAGATGCACGCCTATGCAGATATGCCTGTATAACTCTCCTCGCTGAAGAGGCGTGTGCCGACTGCACGGCAGCACAAGTCGGCGAGCCCCGTCACAGCGGGAAGCCGAGCGATATTTTATTCATAGATGCTGCCGGGTGCCTGCCATTTTGTACTTGGCAGCCTTCGCCCATGCACAATCATCACGTGTTGGACGAGTGGGATTTGCGGCCAGGTGGGAGGTCCGGGGGGAGGAGTGCAGACCTGTATCCTCCAGATTTTGGAGAGCTCGTCCAGGGAGAGCTTGCTTCCCAGGAGTTCAATGATTCCCTTTATGCGATCGCAGTACTGCGCCTGATCTATGTTCCCTGTGAGTGAGGGAGGATAATTAAAAATAAATTAACGGCACTGTGGGCGAGAAAGACGCATTATCCAATGTAAACTAACAACAGCAAATACGGCCTGCATGAAGACATTAGAGATACGCCTCTGGACACAGACAATGTTAGGTTAGAATGAATACTGAACAAAAGCTGAATAATAAAAAAAAAAAAAACGCAACAAGTATCCTAGAGAAAGAAGGCAATCAGAAATATGCTTCTTCCATCAGGAAGAGGCTATGAAACAGGAAACCTCTCCGCAATCTACACACTCTGCTTACACAAGAGAAAAGCAGCCGCGGTAAGTATGTGAAACATTAAATATAAAGGAGAACATCGATCTAGCAGAGGCTGCATCAAATGTATAACTTGGGGGGCGGGGGTGTCATGGGGAGATTAATGTTCCAACCCTGTATTATGGACGAGAAGGATTGGAATTAAAACCCAACAATGTAAACACGAGAACTCTTAAAACACACCGTGAAAGCAGAGGTTCCAGGCTGAACAGAACAGGCTCCTAGCCGGCTGTTACAATACTTATTTACATTTTAGCAGTAATCCAGTGCTGGGTTTACATCTTGGTACCACACAGGAATTGAGCGAAGAAGCCATAACTTTAAATGATGATGCAAAAGGGGCGGGGTCAGCGGGAGGGGCTACCTTCCAGCGCTATCGACAGCACCGAGTTCTCCACCAGCCAGTCCAGCAGGCGGTCCGAGTCGATGGCATTTTTCACAGTCTTAGACACAGTGCTTTCCTCAATCAGCTTTGTCACCTATGGCCAAGACGGAGGTTCTACTGTCATATATGATGGAGATGTGTGACACTGGGGGGGAGTGCTCGAGCAGAGCCCCACCTCCTTCAGCGAGTTCATCTTGGCGCTGAAGTGAGGAGTCTTTAGCATACGCAGCAGGATGTCCAGCCGCAGGTCATCCACAGCCGTCACCAGGTCCCGCTGGAAGCGCATGCACAGCAGCTTGATGGCCGACAGCAGCTCCGGGATACTGGCCAGGCGCTGTGAGGGAAGTGGGCGGGGTCGGAACGGTCACTACGGCAACCGGGGCCATGCTCGGGAGATACGCCCCCGAGCAGCTAGACAACCTCGTGAGTTGAACAAACACTGAACGCATTTTAAAGTTTACATCCTACACTCGGTGGGGAAGTGAAAGGGCTTCTGTTCTGGACTGTAATCCAAGCGACATTCAGCGGTCACCCGCAGTGCGGGTCAGAGCAGGACCCCACCCACTAGTAGGAAGTGAATAATAAACAACGACGGCCACGACGGATGTTTGTAACCCCCCCGTCGCCGTCTTAAGGGGCACCTGTGGGTATGTGCCCCATTTATCCATTTATACCTTGTCTTTCAGGTCCTTCTCCTCCAGGTTCTGCACGTAGGTGATCATCTTGTGGATTACCGGATCCAGCATGGGCTGGGGATGAATCCCACAGTCAGACACCATGAAACATAACCCCGTTCCCACGACCCACCAAAACCACTAGTATATAACTGTACAAATCAAATGAATAATTACATATTTAAATGACCCCTGACTGAATACAACTATACATCACGGCTCTATTAAAAGCATGTCAGAGTCTGGGTACAAACCTTTAGCAGGATCTGTTATCCCACAAACAGCACTTCATGACATTTATTGTGATTTATTGTGTAAAACCCTGAACTCTGGAAGTGTTGGAAAAAAACGATGTTCATGACTGAAGTTCAGAAGTGTGACGCCGTACCTGCACCAGGCTGGAGTTCAGGTACTCGGCACAGACCCCCAGCGGCTGGACCAGAGCAGACACATCCTACAGAGAGAGAGAGGCACTGCTTCACCAGGGCAGTGCTCAGCCAGCACCCCAACATACATGCACACAACACCAGGTCACAAACATCATACTTAGCAGATACCTTTATCCAAAGCTAATGTAAACAGCATAGAAAAGTGGGGGAAGGGAGGTGGGCAGCTAAACATAAGTGCCTTCCCACATCTTCCGGGAGGGGATTTCTATGCATTAGTGGTCACCTCATGACAGTGATATAAAATGTGCCAGAACTGAGGATGTAAAAATCACCGAGAAACAGATGATACAAAAAAACCCCACAGAATAAAAAAAAAAGGCAAAGAGGGGAATTCCATCCTAAAATGTAATATATAGCTAAAGGTGAATGGCAGAAACACTTTGTTAGAATTCACCTACTAGACAGCAGAGAGTTTCTCTGCAGATGTGAGATGGAGGTCTGACAAGCAGTGCCTGCACTGTGAGACAGACACCACCCCCCGAGTCTAATGCAAACACCTGCCATCCATTCACGCTTGCCGGCTGACAGTGCTCTTCTAAAATGGCACTCTTGTACCTGCATCATACAAGCAAAACTATTTCATCTATAAAATCCCCTGCTGAACGCTCACGTCTACTGAAGGAGAAAGATCGCAAAACATTCACTAGGAACACGAATAAAGAGCCAGCATCTGCTCATGTATACACATAGTAGAGGTCGACCGATATGTGGCATTTTTTTATTTTTTGGCATCGGCCGATATCTGAGCGTAGTACGCCGATTTACAGACAGGCTGCGGGCAGCCCTGCGACCCATGCCGCTGCCTGTGCAGGACCCCAGTCAGAACTTTCATAAGAATCCTGGGGGAGAACGGAATGGCTTAAATCCTGGGACCGGTTACACAAAACACCTTGAGTTAAGATTTCCTTAAAATGAAGTCAGCTGCACAAAACATCCTTAAATGTCTTCCTTAAAATGTTCACGTAAGTATTTCAATTTTTCTCCTTATCTTGGTCTTATACTTATGGAATCCCTTAAAGTTCCCTTAGCGGTTGCAGAAAAGACTTTAAAAACTAAAGTGAGAAGAATAACTTAAGGTACCCCTGACTGTACCTTAACTGCAGCACGCCGTTTATGGCAGTAAATGAAGAAAATTAACTCATCCCAAGAAATCTGCGATCAATTGATCTAGCATTAGAGATTTGACTTAGTCAATGCATAACTTTATTTATACGGCCCGCGACATGTTTATACTTCATTATCTAATCTGGCTAACACTGGTAAGTTCCACCGCCGGTACCAGCAGAAAGACAGAAGTATACTGGTTATTCAATCGAATTTCTGATGCAGAAATATGCAGACACATGCAGAAAAAGTTACTCATTAATGCATTTAATGTAACTGAGATACAAAAATAAATCCATCTGCTCATGTTTGGTTTTCCTGCTTCTCTTCTTTTCATCGTACTTTTGCGTAACTTCTAAGTTGCCACCGGTGGAAATCTGGCTTCTGTTTTTATTTCATTTATATTCGTCCGACGCAAAACATGTTTTATCTCATTGGCAGTATCATACTTAAGGGGAAAACTTAAGGTGTTTTGTGCAACCTGCCCCTGATCTTTCAAAGACCTTTATATTTAACTGGTTTGCTATGCAGTGTTGCTTTGAAAGAACGCGAATAGCCTAGAGAGCCGCCGGGAACTAGCGTAATGATAGTGAGCTGCCAACCAACTTTACACTGTAAAGGAAATCCGTAAGAAAACAAGGTACTGCTAATTCTCTGCCAAGACATTACAGATTTTTTTTGTTAAATTTATAGACATTTGCGGGTGTACTTGCTCCCACAATGCAACGCGAAATTCAAATTAAAGGGTAAAACACCTGTGAAAATGTAATTTTCATATTAACACGGAACACTGAACTCTATTTTTACTGACTTTTCTTACAGTGTAGCTTACAGGTAATGTTAAGGATGGGTATTAAAATCATTTTTGACAGAAGTTTATTTAAGTGTATATAGTTTGTTTATATGTAGGGTGACCAGATAATCAAAGTCATCCCAGACTTTGAGCTAGGACAAGGCTTGTAAACTTCCATTTCAATTAAAAGGACTTGGATTTTACTTAAGCGCTGCATTCTTGCCGTGTGCTGATTGGTCAGCCTCCTATAATATGCACGTATCACTAATGTTAATGTGAAACGGAAGAAATTAACCATTAGCCAAGCAAAGGAGACTTTCAGGTTTAAAGTAGTTTGTAAAACCTGAAGTAGCTCAGTGTCCGGGATGACATGGATTATCTGGTCACTCTATTTATATTTAAGTTTACACTTCTGTGTCAGTGTTCAGTAAATGTAAAGTTGAGAAATGTTGTGCATCCTATATTATTAGTGTGATATTTTACCATGCAAATAGAAGGGAAAACGTCCAACTATCGGGCAAAAGAAAATCGGCAGCATATATCGGCCATCGGCTGACCCTGATTTATAAATATCGGCATTGGCTATATAAAAACCCATATCGGTCGACCTCTAACACATAGCATATGAAATGACCATGCTCGGGCGCACGCTCCCTTTAAAAGGTCTCCCGTATCTTTCACTTATGGCGGATGCCTCTCTTATGGCCATGCGCTGTGCTACCAATCACGATGCACTGGATTGGAGAACAGGCACCAATTGGACACGCACTGCAGGTAACTAGTGATGCTTAGTCCAAGAAGGCAGTAACGCAGCAGACTCCCTGCTCAGAAGTCATTGGCAACACAATCCAGCACTACGGATCCCGTGGTTATAATCAGCAGACAAAAATTCAGGACAAGACCCCCCCCCGCCAATAAGCCTCCAGACCCCATCAAGCACGTCACCCGAGTAGGCCGCATCTCCGCGCAACTCGGAAGATGACTCAGACTAACAGCGCCCCGAGTCTCCTGCTCAGATCTGCAAAGGCAAATCCACCCACTGACGGCCTCATTAACTGTGCCGTGCGTTTCTTACAATGGGTTCTGAACCTGTCTTCCTGTACAGAGGCCGTAACGCACATCACTGAGAATAAGAGTTGCTGCTCTACAGAAAGCAAAGAGGGAGCACACTCATGACACGAAGGACTGCAGCAATAAAGGGAAGAGAGGAGGAACGTTTTACAGAACACAGGATGTAAAATGTATGCATCTTGGGGAAGATGGTTACACTTGTTGGCCTAACTGTACAGGAATATTGTTACCAAACTAAACAAATTAAGGACCTGTTCTCTTCTTCCACCGTCTACTGGAGTATCCAGAAACAGAATGAATGTGCAGCAAACGGACTAAAAAAATAAGACGTTTCTGTGTAAAACTAAACTAAACTAAATCAACATCAAGCAAAAAGTTTCTCAATATTAACACTACAGTCCTCAAGGATCCAACAGCTGCAGGCATGAATTTCAGCTGCAGGCACGCAGCACAGAGTGAATCAGCACTTATCTGATTTCTGGCGACATCTGCATAGCAGAGAGCTCCCTGCACAGAGGCCCCGGGTCTGTTTCCCGTTACCTGCCCATGTACATGGAGTACAAGCAGCAGCACGCTGTGCTTTCCCACCAGCCTGTAAGAGCGCTCACGGACCCTGCCACTGTTTCGCACACCCTCCGGCACACGCCGGCTTTCACCGCATCAACATGCTAGTCACACTGGAGACTCAACAGCACCATGTCCCAATGTCCATGTGCCAAAAGATTAAAAACACCCCCACTCTAACAAACACAAACAGACAGACAGATTAAGTATCTGACTCTCCCTTCATGTCTATGAACATAACCCTAATACCAACAATGACAGTCTTAACCCCTACCCAGCCCTAACAATAGGGAACCAAAGGAAATACAAGCCTTTGGGATTTTGAGTTCTCAATGCAATCAGTTTTTTTTTTTTCTTACACAAAATTGAGTTTTCCCATGTGGGGACTGAAAAAATGTCCCCACAAGGTCAAAATAACAGGTTATCACCACATTGTGGGGACTTTTGCAATACACACACACACACACACACACACACACACTTACCCCGATTTCAATCTCTTCAGCATTCAGCCTGCTTTGGATTGCAGTGAATCCTTCCATCTCTCCGAACTAGAATGCAAAGCAAGCCACTTAAGAACTGGCTGAAGCACGCGTCGCAGATTAGCAGGCGGCTTTCCCAGGGGAAGAGCGAGCTATTTAATAAGGCATTAGCCAGCGTCTCTGCAAACACTGCCGACTGGAGCATCGTTAAGCAGCTAATAATGGCAAAGAACATTCTAGCTATTTCATTCTACATCACAGGTGTAACATTACTCACAATAATCCTCCGTGGCACTTGGGCCTAAGCTACGGAGGAGGCTTCATAATGAGTGAGCACTTACTCGGTTGACCAGATCCACCAGCCAGCCATGCGGCTCCTGAGGAAAGCAGACAAAGGACCTTCATTTTATTCTGACAGCTCACTGATACTTTCAGCAGCATTGTCACAGACATCTCAGTCTATTAAGGCCTGGACTGAATCTGAAAGTGTGGTGAACACAAGCACATATAATTATCCCAGGTATAAAAATCTACATGAATACCCTTAATGCATTATGACCCCCCCCCCTCCAAAATGAACAATTAAAATTAGCAGATTTTGAAATGTACAGTTTCCTAATTTTCTCTAATACTCTGCATCTTTTCTGCGTGCCAGCCAAAGAGCCTGCAGGTACGGGTCTGATTCCTGAACTGGTAAGTTTTAAAATCGGACACGACAGAGTCTAACCTTGCTAAACAGACTGTTCCTGCAGCGCCTGAGCCCACAGTGGGACTGTCCACCTTCATAACGGTTTATGAATAACGCTAGTCTCAATGCTCTCAAAGAGCTGCCTTTTTAACGACAAAATGCGGATGCAAGAGAGACCAAATTTATTCCTGCCCCATGAGGTGAGAAGGAACGGTTGAAATGAGTCAGTCGCTCTTACCTTCTGGTAGTTGGACGTGGGGGAGACTGCAAACATGCTGTCCTCACCAAATACCTCGAGCCAGTTCCTCTGACAGGATTTCATACGGTTCTTGAAGTGGTACTCATTGTCTGGGTTAAAGGCCTACATGAAAAGAACAACCACACTCAGAAGCTTTTCCTGCTGAGTAAGCAACTAAACCTTGGGAGGAATCAAATAGCACTAGCATTTTCCTTACATATGAAATATCAGATCTCTGTCAATAGATCCACTGTTGACACAGGTAGCCCAACTAGAGCATTAATTCTTTTTCTTAGGACTATTGCAGCAGTTGGATAACAGACACATAGCCATACAGCTTTACCTAACCCATTTTACCACTACCCATTATTTACAGAGGAAATACAAGTTTCTACTCACACAGGCGGGTATTTATTGTTTATTCATACAGGCAGGTATTTATTGATGAAACACAGGTCTCCATTCATGCAAGCAGGTAATGATGAAAGACCCATCTCTATTTATACATGCTGGAATTTACGGTTGAAAATCAGGTCTCAAATTCAGCGGTAATATTAGCTCCAGTTTTTAAAATTAATTAGACCATGTTTAATGTAATCTCTTCACCTGAAAACATGGCTTAATCTTATGAGGGCATATATCATTTTGTCAATCTGAGACACTTATCATAGGCTACCTCCATCACTGATTATTTAGTGTCTGGTAGGCCAATATAGGCTGACAGGCTATAGGGATGCTTTAAATTAAAAAATAAAAGTTAAAAAATGGAAACAACAAATTTTCTTTTAACTTTTTTAATGTGTCTATTTGTCTGGACTTTGTAGTTTTAATTTCGGTTTACCTTTCGTGTCTGGCACTTGTTTAGATTTAAATTATTGTTTCAGTTTCAGAATTCGTTACCAATAATAGCCTTGCTGTATTCATACCGGCATTCATATCGTGTTTAGAGAGGGAATGCAGTCAGACAAACTATTTACTGCTGAAATGCAGGCAGGTATTTAGTGAGGACATGCGCCAGTGTGCAGCAGCCGCAGCCAAGGCCCCGCCATGACCCACCATGGTCAGGACGCTCATCAGCCCCACGGGGACGGGCTCCTGCCGCACCCGCTCCGCCACCAGCTCCACCAGCAGCATCAGCATGTTGTAGATGCCCTCGTGGATCTCGGTGCCCCATTTGTGCACGGCGCTAGAAGTCAGCAGCTGTCAGACAACATGCCATCAGTTATTCCTTATCCAGACACATTTTCCTGCTGCTGAATGCGTCGTCTGCTCCCCCTGCGCTGTCCGTGGCTCACTATGCCACACCTCTTACAAACCTAGGCATGTCCTGGCTAGCGGCCACTCTTACCTTTTTGAAGGCCTCTGGCATGCACCTGTCCATGAATCTCTTGCAATTCTCATCTGCATCAGCAAGACCTGCACAAGGACAGAAAAGTGAACAACTGCATCTCCTCTGTAAGCTCGTTAACTCACACAAAGAGGGAATATATGCTGTTCGTCTTCATAAATTTATTATTCCACGTCACCTTAATGTATACACAAAGTTCAATACAATTCCGGCACACCATGTCAGCGGCGAAGCACACGAAAAAGATACACTGATAACTAAATGTCAATAACTAAAGTGATATCCATGCACATTTTCCTGCCCTCCGACTTACCGAGTCTGGCCAGGCACGTGGAAGCGACGAGGCACTTGCCCAGCGACTCTTCTCGCTTGTAGGGGATGGACCAGTGGTCGGTGAAGACGCGGCTCTCCAGCTCATATAGGTTGGTGGTAGGAAACTCCACATTCCCATCAGAGCAGTTGCCATTCTCATCGTTACTTCTTTGCTGAAGGGGTGGCAGCCATTAAACAGGATGTTATACCTCAATAGCAGTGAAGCTCTCCATTTCTGAACTGCCCAGTTTATGAATTTACGCTACATTTTGATTGGCTGAATCAATATAACTCAATAACAGCATTTCTTGCTTAGCCAGATAACTTGTCAGATTTAAGGTAACCTGGGCTAAATATATTTGAACAAACATGAAGTCGAAAACAGGGTCTGTTGAATTCAACAAGATATGCGGCCAAGTAAGAAGTACAGGCCCTAGGACTCCAATATTGGACAAGCTCACAAACCACAACAAATGTTTCAAAGTTGATGATTAATACTAATCCAAAGATCACTCCTCAGTATGTGCTGATATCCAGCTTGAGGGAGGAGACCATTCACAGTCTATATTTTTACCATTGAAATGAAAGCCTCTCAGACTTTTGAGAAGCTTAATATGCAATTGGTTTAGTCAAAGTGCACTTATCACGATTTCCTTAGAAACAGTGAAGGGCCATTTTGGAGGACAGACCGAATTAAACACCCTCAAAATTACAATCAGTCCCCTTGAAAACCAAGAAAGTTGAGCTCTACCAGTTCCGAAGGAAACCCCATGTTACTTTATCGGAACCGTTAGAGGACTCGCGTGTCGTCATATATGGAGGGGTGTCTAATGTACAAGAAATGTACCTGTAGTGACCTGGATAATAATACTGAGTTATGAGCAGCATCACTGAGTTTAAATCAGGACACGTCTGCTGAGATCAGCCAGTACCATGGATTTCAACCTTTGCTACACATTTTAGGACCAAATGGGTAGCAATCAAGGACCCCTTCAAATAGTACCTGCTCTTATGAACTGTGACGCTGTGCAGGTAGTCTGTTGGCCATATTGCCTTTAATTTTGTATAAGTAGCTCTTTAATAATGTTTTAAATTGTCTGTTAATCTTCATTTACCATTTAAAAGATGCAATAAGATTTCCTGAGTCAGTTACCAGGGGTAATTTACACTAATACCACTGGACCTTAAACCACAGCAGATGAGGGTGGCCAAATAGTGTACATCATTACAGTATCCCACATATTTGATTATACCAAGTTGGTATAACAACTATATTGACTGAAAAGGGCCACCAATGGGAGTCAGTTCTGCTGTAAATAATGTACAAAGCAAGTAACGTTAAAGCTGCAAACTGACAAGGCCATGATTATGCTGCGATCACTTTCTGGTTAGATTGTACGTTGAGGCAATGACGAGGTTAGAAGGCTCAGGGATATTACTCAAGTGTTACCAAGTATGACAGAAGGCAAATAAGTAAAAGGAGGAACACAGTTACACATATGCTGATGCAAGTACGATGTGGGGTCATTTCCCCTGAACTTTAACACGCTGCTCCTACACTCTCCCTTAAATAGTGTCAGTAGGATATTCTCCCTTGACCCGGAACTATCCATTTCCTAATGGCATTACTTCTCACGATGCATTTAACAAGCTTATAAACCCATTAAAACAAATAAAATTCCATCCTGAACTTGTGATCCTGTCCATCTTCTCAAGTCTCTCATTTTAAGCTCGTTCTTCACTAACAACCTCTTCTCATTAACCAAACAGCACTATTGGATGACAAGCCGAGCTTGAGACATTCAAGAAAACTGTAAATGTCCAATAAAGATGTTTCATATGGATAAATGGGATAATACATACATACACACACACCTAAAGGATTATTAGGAACACCATACTAATACGGTGTTTGACCCCCTTTCGCCTTCAGAACTGCCTT